>JAUZST010004819.1:0-16015 GCA_034779995.1 Parotocinclus haroldoi
GAGTCCACCTGTGGTAAATCCAGTTGATTGGACATGATTTGGAAAGGCACACACCTGTCTATATAAGGTCCCACAGTTGACTGCATGTCAGAGCGCAAACACCAAGCATTAAGTCAAAGGAATTGTCTGTAAACAAGAAAAACTGAAATTGAAGAAAAGTGTCTCGAGGCACAAATCTGGGGAAGGATACAGAATGATTTCTGCTGCTTTGAAGGTCCCAATGAGCCCAGTGGCCTCTATCATTCGTAAGAAGAATGATAGAAATTTGGAACCACCAGGACTCTTCCTAGAGCTGGCCAGCCGTCTAAATTGAGCGATCGCTGGAGAAGGGCCTTGGTCAGGGAGGTGACCGAGAACCCGATGGTCACTCTGTCAGAGCTCCAGCGTTCCTTCGTGGAGAGAGGAGAACCTTGCAGAAGGACAACCATCTCTGCAGCAATCCACCAATCAGACCTGTATGGCAGAGTGCCCAGGCGAAAGCCACTCCTTAGTAAAAGGCACAAGGCAGCTTGTCTGGAATTTGCCAAAAGGCACCTGAAGGACTCTCAGACCATGAGAAACAAAATTCTCTGACAAAGATTGAACTCTTTGGTGAGAATGCCAGGCGTCATGTTTGGAGGAAACCAGGCACTGCTCATCATGAGGCCAATACCATCCCTACAGTCAAGCAAGGTGGTGGCAACATCATGCTATGGGGATGTTTTTCAGCAGCAGGAACTGGCAGACTAATCAGGATAGAGGGAAAGATGAATGCAGCAATGTACAGAGACATCCTGGATGAAAAACTTGCTCCAGAGCGCTCTTGACCTCAGACTGGGGCGACGGTTCATTTTTCAGCAGGACAACGACCTGAAGCACACAGCCAAGAACTCAAAGGAGTGGCTTCAGGACCACTCTGTGAATGTCCTGGAGTGGCCCAGCCAGAGCCCAGACTTGAATCCGATTGAACATCTCTGGAGAGATCTGAAAATGGCTGTGCACAGACGTCTCCCATCCAACCTGATGGAGCTTCAGAGGTACTGCAAAGAAGAATGGGCAAAACTGCCTAAAGATAGGTGTGCCAAGCTTGTGGCATCATATTCAAAAAGACTTGAGGCTGTAGTTGCTGCCAAAGGTGGTTCTACAAAGTATTAAGCAAAGGCTGTGAATACTTATGTAAATATGATTTCTTTGTTTTTTAATTTTAATACATTTTCAAAACTCAATCATAATGGGGTATTTTGGTATAGAATTTTGAGAAAAGAGATTAATTTAATACAATTTGGAATAAGGCTGTAACAAAATGTGGAAAAAGTGAAGCGCTGTGAATACTTTCTGGGTGCACTGTATATTACTGACTCAGTGGACCAATGGCCTTACATCATTCATTTCAAGCAGCACCAAGCATTTTCTTATTAAATATTTAATATGCTGACTGAAATGGCTAAAGCATACTTTGGGTTTAATACCTTAAGTTCACTGATAAAGACAATGGCACAAAATGGCAATTGGACAGCTAAAGTCTATACATTGCGAAAAGCCAATGTCAATAGGCAGAGTTCATAGTGTTCAACACCAAATACATTAAAACATTAATATTCATTAATAATCACCTACAACAGTTTCTGAAATGGAACACACATTGTTTTACAACGATCAGCTGTACACTCTCTAGGTTTTCACAGCTAGAGATGTGACAGACATTCTAATTATCTACCAATGACTAATGAGCAGCAGATAAGACTGCTTTCTCTTAACTCAGCTGGGATCTATGCGTGTGCAATGGTATGGGTGTTTGTGATTAGTAAAATGTGAAACTTGAAAAAAATTATTTGTTGAAAAGTTGAACAATTCATCAGTTCTCTTCAAAGAACATCAACACCATCCTAGACCTAGAAATGTACATTACAACAAGAGATTCAGCACCAGGGTCAATAGATATGACTGAAATGGAGCACTATATAGTGAGGTTTATTACATTTAAGCTCCCTAATCTGTTGGGAATTCCAACAGTGAGCTGAGATGCACAAAAAAATCTGCAAACCACAAAGCCTGAGCACAAACGTATGAAACATACATAGCCCGAGTGAGAGAAACAAACTACAAAGCTTTCCTTTTTTATCAGGCACCAGCAACATTATAACAATAATGTCAAAGGAGAAAAATCCCCCAAAACGGCTGCATTCTACTCTATAGCAATCAAAACCTATTTTCAGATCTGTCTGGAAACGTGACACTGGGTGACCGCACATCAAATCCAGGCTTTATAATATTCATGATTATGGCTCAAGCAGCTACTCCCTGTTTGAGTTTGCTCTCCATCTGGCAGACAATGATATATATGAATAAAAAGCCAGGCTAAGCAGCAGTTTGATTAATTAGATCTGATTCTTACAAATTCATTAGTTGCAAATTTCTCTAAAATAGGAAAAAAACATACATCAAGAAACCAGGTTGAAATAGCAATTTTAAATTAGTTACTATACATACAGTCTTACATTTGCTTTGACTTATTCACTGCAGACGTTATCAACTTCATTGGTTAATGGAAACAATGTGCTTTTGTGGTTCATGCAGGTTTGCAAAAACGCACTAGAAAAAAGTAACTGTAGTCAAAAGAAGAAATATGGTCCATGATCCATTTGTTTTGTTATTGAGGTAAGTATCAGGGTTAATATGATTCCAGGTAGCTAATCACCAATATGCTCCAATTACTGTTACAGCATCATTTGCAGATATCTTAATACAGTTGACCTCTGCAGTTAAATTCCTATGCTTTTATCAATGGCTCAACACTACCACTTAGGCAGAGAAAATATTTAAACAACCTTCTGATTAATAGTTCAGAGCTGAAGCCACTGAACTACCACCACATTCTGCTGATTTTCCAAGCTCTCTCCCTGCTGCCTATTAAGTGCCAAACCCCCAAAAGTGTCTCTAAGAAAGAAAAATAAACAAACTATGAATCTATAGCTGGGTATATAAAGCCTGGGTGGGGATTTCGAATTTTATATATTTTGATACTTCAGTTATGTGCTGGCATGAGAGTGTTACTTCCTGGATGTGTATTCGAATAGTGTCTGGTAAACTTAATTTCATTTGTTAATAAACACCCATGCCTACATTTCTGGCCTGCAGCACGTTCCGAAGAAAGTTGGGACAGAGGCAATTTAGTTAAAACTGATAAGATTTCCAGAGGTGACGATTTGATACAAAAGCAGCATACAGGAAAGTCTGAGTTTTTGATGAGCGAAGATGGCCAGAGAATATCCAGTTTGTCACCAACTTTGACAACAGTTTGTCAACAAACAAAACTGAGGACAAATAATGTATCTGAAGTGCACATATTAAATCACATGCTTGCACATGCACAAAACATGAATGTAAATGAGTGAAAAATGCTCCTACACACAAACACACTTCAGATCAGGCCTCAACTGATGGAAACATCCCCAGGATTTCACTCCCGCTGGCTTTGCACAATATTTCTCTACAGACATTTAATCATAAAATTAATGGTCTCCCCTGTGCCCTCCTGTTGGTGTTAGTTTTGCAATCACCCAGTGGTGACAACGCCAGTCAATCTTCTCACTGAAGACATGAACTGTCATACATTTTTTTTTCAGAAACTGAAATGCCAACATTGGCATAAGCCATGTTTCTATCCATTAACCTTCCTAAGAAGCCAAAAACATTTTAAAAAAACACCATGAGAACCATGCCTGATTTTATGTATACCACATATTCTACCAATGTAATCAAATCCTCCTCTATAGAAGGACAGCCTTTGCCTTTCTTCTGCCGTCTCATCCATACTACAATCTCAATATCTATATTCTTGTCAGTGAACATTATAAAGGAATAGATTTTGGTCAGAAATATTTCAGGAAACATTTCAGGAATCCTGACTACCTTTCAGTTTAATTAATGTCTTGTGATGAAATGTTTACCAACACGTCTAAACTATTAATTAATTACCAAATGTCTGGCTGCAGTATCACGTGGATCGTTCATTTAATTCAAACTCCTCCCAGCAAACATCACATCACAGCATGCATTATCTCCTAGGATGTCCGAGACAAATGTAACAGACTCTCACTGAAGCTTGTGTTTTGCTGGGAGTCTTTAAAACAAATGTGTACATGGCCTCTAAAAACATAATGAAAGACAGAAACAAGACAATTTTCTCAAATTTCAATAAATCTGCACAGTAAACAGTTCACATAAAGAAAAAACACTTCGTTATTTATGTTTTCATCATTATGGGACTGTGGTAGCCTAGCGGTTAAGGCACTGGACTCTGAACCAGAAGGTCCAGGGTTCAAATCCCACATCTGCCCCTTGAGCAAGACCCTTAACCCACAATTGGATTGTAAATCTGTAATAATTGTAAGTCGCTCTGGATAAGGGCATCTGCTAAATGCCATAAATGTAAAATGCTGTTCCTCCAATATCCATGGACTTTCACTCCTGGGAATGAGGGACTCCGACAGATAACTCTTCTTAAGGGAAACCAAACCCTACCCAGTGATATAGTCAGACTACTGAGGCATTTTATATGCTTCACTACTGAGACACAGAACTATAGATATACATTCAGGTTGTTTAATTTACTTGATTTGCTTAATTGCAAGGCTATGGAATGATCTGAAGGTACCTGTACGGTTGCTGGACTTTGTTCTGCTTCTAATGAGCTACTTTCCTGAATAATTTCATCATGCATATCAAGTAGGAAATTCCCATCTGACCTGGTTCTTTAGCCTCTTGGTTCTTGTACTGCAGCACCGGCATAGTCATTGCACCCAGCAGCAGAATTATGCTTACTGCTCATACATCCCACAAGTTCTCAAAACATGTCCATTGCTTTCTGTATTGTTTTGGAGTCAAAATAGTGATCCGTATATCCAGGACTGTTGCAATCAAATAGGCTCTGTATTAATGTGGTAAAATATTTTACTGCTAGCAGCAAAGTTTCCCTTCGTTGTTTTAACTCTGTGGTCCATTTTGAATGTCTTTTTTAACAGATGTTTCACTGTCTTGTTTGAGCGGATCACATGTGGCACTAGGGCTGTTGAGTGATTTCTTGTGTCAAATGCTTGAAGGGTTAGAGAAGAGCCACCACGTTTTCAATAAGCATCAATTTTACGAGCATTATCTCTAATCACAACGTGCATCATTTCCTTCGTTATGTTCCACTTGCCAAGCATTTCCTTAAAAGCAGCAGAGCTTGATGCCGCCGTGTGTGAAGTACAGGAATTGGCTTTTTCATTTGAAAATCATCATAGAGACACTGAACGGTTAAGCTTAACATGCTTACTACTAACATCTGATGAACTAACATCTGATGTCCATATGTCATTGGTAAAGCACATTAGCTTTCTGTGACATTAGCTTTGATTAGGTCATGTATGTGTGATGCACACAGAGTGTAAAAGGAGTGTACATGCGTCAGTGCACATAGGCAATCAAAACAAAGACAGAAATTGTCTGTTGTAATATTGTCTAAAATTCTAGTATCGGACCGATGGCGATAACAGAGGGTTTTAAAAAAATTTAAAAATTTAAAAAAACATACTGGCAAATAACATATCGGGGTCGCTGATATATCAGACATCACTACAATTAATTTACAACATATACAATTTAACAAGATACGTTCTAGTGTAAAATGGGTTTATTAAGCAATACAGGAGGGCTCCACTGGAGGGAATCATTATTCTATGGCTAGCCAAAAAATGGCTATGGCTAAACGGACCATGTGTACATAGGTGCTATCATTTATCTTTCTCGCTATATGTTGTGTCTATAATATCTTATTTGCTGTTTTAACAATACAAGAGCTGGCATGATCAAGTGAGTCACTCATTTTGCAAAAAAAGCCAATACACACCGTAAAACTATAGAGTTTACATATTCACTGCACCATGTCACCGGCTGGGATAGACTACTGCACTAAGTACATGCAGCATGTTAGAACCACTAGCTAGAGTTCTACCCGAAAGCGCACGAATAATGTTAAAAATGAGTGAACGAACCGCTCCAGGGGACAAAGTAGACACCGCCATCCTTGCATCCTTGTAAGATTTCATTGCTAGACTGCAAACATTTGTCAGAAATCAGTCACTGTTAAAGACAGCTTGATATCAAGGTCCCAACACAATAACATGTTCAGCAAGCCTTTATGGAATTACTCTGCAAAAAGTATCTTACAAGCAGAAAAGCAACAAATGGCAAGACAAATGCTGTCCAATTCACTATAACTAATTTGAGAGAGATGGGTACAAACAGCTTTTGAATACATTAGACAATACATACACTGTCAAAGTATCGTCAATTTTTTTTTTAAAGAAAGTTTTCTTTGTCAGCATCACACACCCCTACTCTCATTGTTATATATGCCATCATCACTTCTGAATAAACTAATGAGTTTAGCAAAAAAAAAAAAAAAACCCACAAAACTACCCAATTAGATATGGGTATCAGAATAGGGCTAAAACAAAAACAAATGCACCAAGGCCTTACGGATCAAAGTTGAGAACCAATGCCAATAAAATGAACTCAGTTAAATCTTAATTACTCTAATCATAATAGCCCAACACTCTGACTTCAATGACTTAAGAGATTAAAACAACAAACCCTTAAAAAAAAGGGAAACTAGACAATTGACAAGGGTGAAGGATTTGATTAGTGTAATGCAGTAACAAATCACAGAATGAGAGTATACATCAAGCCCCAAAGGAAAGACATCTAATGAATGCAAAGCTTCCCAGGTCCTTTCGTTGCTTGCATGCCCATCTTTAATTCAGCATCATAAACACTCATTATACAATGTAGCAATGTAATTTCTAAAGCACTGGCCATAAGCAGAAAACAACACCAACATACAGGAGTTAAACAGCTTAAGATGCCTTTGGGGAGAATGAAAAATGGGAAGTGTTTGTGCTTGTTCTGATAAGCATGGAAATGCAAAATACAACTTGACAAAATGGCCCACCAAACCATAGACTCACAACAACGATAAGAGACAAACACTTAGTCCTTTGACACAACGATATCAGGTTTTGTTCAGCATTTGAAGACATACAAACTCAAAGACGGACTCCCTCAGGACAGAAAAAAACAATTGTTATGACCTCCCAGATTGCATCATCTCAGGCAATAAAGGGCAGAAGCAAGAAGTAGAACTGACAGGCATTAAAAATAGGACACAAAAGAAGAATAGTGGGTCATCACAACACAATGGAGTTAAATGGATCGTTGCAAATACGTTTTTTCTGAATGCTTGCCACTTGGAATTCAGTAAGTGAGAATTTTAGTGGTGTGGCTGACTCTCTAGATGTTACTAATGTTAAGGGGAAAGCAGTAGCCTTGGTATTCTCATCTATGTGCTCAAAAGGGAGTGTGGCATTTAAAAGCTGATCATTCCATGCAAGAGGCAAAGAGAGGCGACAAAACCATGACCTACAACAGTGCCAGATGTTTAATTTGGACATTAAAGGGCAGAACTTTTCATGCAAGACTTCTGAAAAGTTTAAAGTGGTGTTTCTGTGCCTTTTGTGGTTTGCTGTTGAAGGAGTGTGTGAATTGGGGCTATGAAATATCGCATGTAATTTAAGGATTTGAGGGAATTCAACTTGAGAACCAGAACAACGCAGAGAAACTACTTTCACTACTAGTATATATGATTACATTAAGTAAAATTAGGAATATAATGAGTCTGTAACAAATTACAGTTTGTGACAATATAAGTTTTGGAGTAAAGTGAAAAAAAATGTGCAATGCACATTACACTACCTGCCATTATATTGTATTAAGCATAAAGATCAAATTGTGTAAGTATTTAGAAAACATCAGATATTTTGGCCTATCAAACGGATGGAATGGAATGGAATGTGTACATAAATATATGCAATAAATGTAAATAGCTCTGTCAGATCCTGCCCTTACTTGGGGTGTGCTGCTTACTTGTGGAAACAACACAAATATAACATTAGCTTTAACCGAAATATTAATGTAGCTACAAAAGTGCCCAAGCCTATCCTGGAAATCACTGGTTGCAGATCCAGTCCAGGGTTCAAGCCCATTCCAAGGTAAAAAAAAAATTGCGCCGTCTTACTTACTTTTGGCATTTCAGTACACAGTCATGGCATCTGAAGGAGTTGGGATTGAGGTTCAGATTCTCAATCTAAGCTAGCAAACCAATTCCCTATGGACTTTAAGGACATCATTGCAGAAGGTTGATAAATTAACTTGTTGGCAGAAACCTTTAAGACCTTCTCAACCTTCTCAAACACTTCATTAGCGTTATTTGGCATCAATTTGTGGCTTTGGAAAATTATCATCTGTCACCTTCTGCAAATGATCTTGTTGCCAGCTTATATTTGAATGCTTACTTAATACCAAAATCTAACAGAACCATAATATCTTAAAGGAGGGGATTTTTCAGAATCTTGACCAAAATACTGAGAACAACAAGGTCTGGGATGGGCTTGTGCTGCATGTTGTGATGCACATTAAACCTGACCAGCCACATACTTGCCTTCAGGTATATTTAACTGCCCTGAAATAAAGCAGACACCCTTGCACTACTATTGCCTGGTCTGTGTTTGAACATCAGAATGAATATAAAAGGGCAAGGTCTAGCAACACCTGGGGAGAAATGTGACAGAGACTTCCGCATTCTTTCACCACTATTACTGCACAGAGCATCAGGAATTCTCCCAGGAGGTGAATACTGTGTATCTACACTCCTCGTTCTCATACAGTGAGAGAGTGGGAAGTCGGATAGAGGAAGATAAAGATCTAAGACTCCTTTTATGAGCATCTTGAATGATTTTAAATGCCATGAAATTCATCCACCAACTGATTGGAGTGGATAAAAGACTAAACTATCTACGCAACTGACACAAGAAATGGAGAATACTTGAAGAAGCCTAAAATAATGAACAAACTCTCCATTACTCTCATCAAACACCTGACTATATTATACAATAAGCTGCTGTATTCACTGTTCTTCATCAAACAGAAGTAAAAACTGTTTCTTCTGACTGATGTCAGGTCATACAACTGGTCCACTGTGAATCTGAATTTGGACTGCATAGATTTTTGTAGAGCATGCAGATTACAACTACACTATAACTGTTTTGTTGTATTTTAGTAGTCACATATTTACCACGTAATTGCATTTTGATTGCTACTTCTAAATGTACCACACTTCCTTTGTGTTCTTTGCTTTGACTGACTGAAGTAAATAATATAAAACATTATAAATAAAGTAAGGAAAACTGAGAAAAGAAAGATAGAAATAAACACAGTGGCTGACCAGAATTGACAAAAAGAGAGAAAAAAAACCCCAAAACTTGTCTCATATGTATATATATACATATACATAGATACATATACATATATATACGCACGCGCACACGCGCACACGCACACACGCACACACACAACACTCAAATAACACATCCTAGATCTGGATGAATTCAATATTCGCATTGAATTCTTTGTTCTACACAAAGTTGAATTTGCTGACAACACAATCACACATCATCAATGGAAATCAAATGTATTAACCAATGGAGGCCTGGATTTGGAGTCACACACAAAATTAAAGTGGAAAGTACAGGCTGATCCAACTTTGATGTAATGTCCTTAAAACAAGTCAAAATGAGCACTTCAATGCCTGGGCATGTTCCTGATTAGGTGATGGGTGGTCTCTTGAGGGATCTCCTCCCAGACCTGGACTAAAGCATCCGCCAACTCCTGGACAGTCTGTGGTGCAACGTGACGTTGGTGGATGGAGCGAGACATGATGTCCCAGGTCATATTCAGATCGGGGGAACGGGCAGGCCAGTCCATAGCTTCAATGCCTTCGTCTTGCAGGAACTGCTGACACACTCCAGCCACATGAGGTCTAGCATTGTCCTGCATTAGGATGAACCCACATATGGTCTCACAAAGGGTCTGATGATCTCATGTCGGTACCTAATGGCAGTCAGGCTACCCCTGGCGAGCACACGGAGGGCCCTCCAAAGAAATGCCGCCACACACCATTACTGACCCACTGCCAAACCCGTCATGCTGAAGGATGTTGCAAGCAGTAGATCGCTCTCCACGGCGTCTCCAGACTCTGTCAAGTGCTCAGTGTGAACCTGCTTTCATCTATGAAGAGCACAGGGCACCACTGGCGAATTTGCCAATTCTGATGTTCTCTGGTAAATGCCAAGTGTCCTGCTCGGTGTTGATCTGTGAGCACAACCCCCATCTGTGGACGTCAGACCCTCATACAATCCTCATTGAGTCAGTTTCTAACCGTTTGTGCAGAAACATGCACATTTGTGGCCTGCTGGAAATCATTTCTCTGGCAGTGCTCCTCCTGTTCCTCCTTGCACAAAGGCAAAGGTAGCGGTCCTGCTGCTGGGTTGTTGCCCTCCTACGACCTCCTCCACGTCTCCTGGTGTACTAGCCTGTCTCCTCGTAGTGCCTCCAGCCTCTGGAGAATGCACTGACAGACACAGCAAGCCTTCTTGCCACAGCTCACACTGATGTGCCATCCTGGATGAGCTGGCTCTACCTGAGCCACTTGTGTGGGTTGTAGAGTCCGTCTCATGCTACCACGAATGTGAAAGCACCACCAACATTCAAAAGTGACCAAAACATCAACCAGAAAGCATAGGTACTGAAAAGTAGTCTGTGGTTCCACCAGTAAAACCACTCCGTTATAGAGTCTTTTGCTCATTGCCAAAAATTTCCACCACTATATATATATATATATATATATATATATAAAATGTGTAGTATAATGACTATACACATTGCTACCCCAGTTCTTTAAATTATTTTTTTGCAGAAGGCTTGTCAAGTACCAAAAGTGACGAGTACCATGCAATTTTTTCCAATATGGATTAAAGTACACTAAACTGAATTAATCCATTTCAGACCCACAGAAAATACACAGTGTATAAGGCATTATATGCATTCACATAGCAGTATTGTACAGGAGCTCCCGGTTTTATGATGGGCATATGTGAGTACAGATCCATCATAATTCAATTATACCATAAACCAATCAGTTCAATTTAGTCTGTACTCTTATCCCAGTGGAGCATATTACACAATAATACTTCAATTAACCTACAGTTGGCCAATATCCTAAAATCAATGCTTATTTTATAATAACACATTAAATAAGCTCTTGTAACTCAATGAGTAATTGATGGCAAGTGAAAAGTAATAGCAAAACCCTTACACTTTTGGTGAACTCGGAGCACTAGCTGTTCAGCCTAAAAGCCAGCTTTCCTTCTGGTTGGCTGGTATAGGCTACAGTGGTATTTATTGTTATATTTTGGTGTATACATATATTTATATATTAAGTATTTATTGTGACCTCCTCTTAGACTTAAGCAATAGCAGCATATGCAGCTTTATCGGGATGCCAAATTAACCTTGCAAGAATCTGAAGAAGCATGGTACCAGCCTGGAAACCACATTTTTTGGAAGGGGAACAAGATGTAAAGATATGCTAAAGCTCAGAAAGACTGGAATAAAGATCAGTGGGAAAAGAGTATTATGGAGTAACAAATCCTAGGTTTAAATTTCCAATTGTTAATGTGTTCTATATGGCATTACACCATAGCAAAAACAACTAATCTAATGGTGGAAAATCGAAGGCTTTTGCACAATATTGTAAGTAAGGGAAGTACAGAAAGTCAAAAAATATCCAGTATGATAAAAAAGCACAAACACACAAAAAAAAAAAAAAAAAAAAAAAGTTGAAAAAGTTGAAAAAGTTGAAAAAGAGTTGAAGATGTAAATCGAAAAAGACGAACAGAGGAAGCATCACTCAACTCATGTGTGTCTGTCCTGTATTGCCCTACCTGGTACAGTGATTCGTGCAGCTCGGCTGGTAATGGTGCCCAGGTTTTCGATGGTGGCCACACACTGGTACACTCCTTCGTCTGGCTTGTTGTGAACAGAGTGCACTACACTGCTAATAAGGAGCGAGCCATCCGAAAGGAGGCGTCTGCGATCGCCTGTGGCTAGGTTCAGGTACGTGCCATCCTTCTTCCACTCCACCCTCACCGGAGCATCGCTCTCCACCGAGCAGTTCAGCACAGCAGGTAAACCCTGCACTGCTAACACATCCACTGGCTCCACCAAAAACTGCAGTCGTGTGAATGTCCTCACCTCCAAACCTAACAAAAACAACAGAAGGAAGTAGGTGTGATTCCAAGCAAAAAGGAGGAACAGTAGCTAGGCTTAAGAAATGCTAATCACTTTGAAGTAGACACAAGTTGGCAGAATATATAAATTAGGCTCAGAAACATTTACAAACAAAAGCTTGACATGATAATAGGGGTGAAGAAATTAATGTTGACAACAGTTAAGTTAAATATGCTTAAGTAAATTTTCATACATCTGTAGTTCTCATATTTGTAATACCCATCACTGAAAGCACTACATCAAGCTAACTGTTTTAGCCAGTGAAACCAGTGGTCAAACATTTCTATTAAAATCCTGACCCTTGCTGTCACTATGGGAGTCTGAAAACATGTCAAACAGTGTGATGTAACTACATGTACATCAGCATAATTACAATAAAGCTGTTGAATATCGTAAAGGCAAAAGCAGCGTTTTTCAAACAATACTAAGACTAATTATCTGCATCAACGGAGTGGTGAGAAAACCATTACAGCAAACCATTTTGCTTAGAACGAAAAAGTCATTTTGCATTTCAATTACAAAGAAAGCAACATGCTTCATCTTGTCTATGTAGAGCACTGCACAAGAAAGAGGAGATCCATCTTTGATTTGCTTCTTTTAGGTTTTGCTTAACAACTAATTACGGGAATTTCATGTTTTCCCCTACAGGATATTTCCAACTCCGTTCTAATGAACACAATCTTAAAATCTCAAAAGCTGATCTACACCCATTTCATTGCACAAAAAGGACTTCAAAGCAAGCAAACACTCCAAACTCCATCAAAATGACAAAGAACAATTCCTCGTTGGTCGAGGCTTCTATAATTAAAGATCTGAGAGGATTCCATGCCAGCACCAAACACATTTTGAACTACGTTTATTTTAAGAGTCAGCATTTCAGCGCACAGATCAAGAGAACTTAGACTGCTTACAGTCACTGGCTATTAAGAATCCATTTAGGTTAGCACTGGGCTTTTGCAGAAAAGCACACCTAAGCTCTACAAATGTGTGAGGGAAAAAAAGAACTGCTGTGCTGTCAGTGTGAGATCAGCCCAACAAATATTTTAGATTGATCTAGGCAAGCTGTGAATTTTCCAAACTAGACAGCTATATTTCAAATTTGTTCAACAATTAAGCAAGTTTCAGCATATTTCTGTTATACATCTCAATTTAGAATTTCTGTCATTGCACCGTTCATCACTAAAACATGACAGAAATGTGACCAGGATTGAAGACTTAACATATTACATGTGTATTCGATTTATGTTACTTCAACACACCAATCATGGGTAAGGTTAGAGTGATCGATTGACCTAATGCATGTCTTTGGAAAGTGGGAGGGAACCAGTGCACCCCAGTCCAGTAAACGACACAAGGAGGAAATGAAAACTCCAACACATAGGAATTAAAAACGAGATATCATCCTAAAATGGTAATCAGTATTCACGAAGAAACTCAATGTAGAATGTAAGTCCTGCTCTAGATTTAAGAGTGCTCAAAAGAACAGATGTGCCCTAGTTAGTCAAATCATTTTTAGCAATGATTTACATCTGAACAGCACAAGTTACAATAAGCAGGTTTTAAAGAGAAATATATTTTATAATTTTACCTCATGAAATAGCTGACTTCTCTATCCCACTCTAACAACTGAGTTTATAGGTATTACTGCTACACTGTAGCAGTTATCAACCTCATAAGAGTCATACATTTAGTATATGCCTTACTGGGTTTAGACAAGTCTATGCCTTTCCAAAGTCCGACAGACAAATTCAGAAACCCCACCATCATTTAATGGAAAGGAATAAATGTCATAGTGGTACAATTAACTGAAGTTTTTTTCCTGGTTTGGTTGCTCTGTCTACATTACTGTCTATGTACTAGACAACTGTACTATTACTGTCTAGCTACTGCCTTGCACCCTGTGCCATCAGCTTGGCACCAGCTTTCCCACAACCTTGAACAGGATTAAGAGGGGGAGAAAGTGAAAGAATAAATGAATTCTCAAACATAAGAAATGCAGGAAAAACGACCTGTTTGTTCCCACAAGTAATGATTGAATGTGAGACATGGCTACTAGTTCACAAAAAAAAGAGATGACAACAACATTATAAAATAATTAAATGAGTTAAATGAACATAACTATTTTGTCTAAAACTAAGTTGAGAGTCTCTTACAGTGTAAAATAGGATTTTTTTTGTTTGCCCAGCATGATTCAGCTGCAAAGAAACTGCCTACTACACACCTTAAATACATGGCACAAGCATATGTAAATATGCAGACAAAAACTAAGTGAGGCGAGCAGACTAGAGGACATTGGTTGCTTAGTTACACTATGGTGTATAATAAACATAGCAAAAAATGTAATTAATTACTCTTAAAAACACTTTTACTTTACTTCTTGCTTATACAATACAATATCTGTTTGTACCCGGGTCATGAGCAATTTTAGACATTAGGACACGTGTACTGTAGCATTCTTAAAAGAAACACAGATGGTTGAAGAACACAAGCCCACATGGAATTACATTTAAACCAGATCTTGGTTTTCAAGGTCTTGAAAGTTCTGCTTTATGACACTCACACACAACATCACATCTGCACTCCAATTCAGGTGTACAGGTTCAGGGAAATAATTCTGAGTAATACAAATGTATAATGATTACATTTAATAAAATCATATAAAGTCCCCTTCACAATTAAATTCCATGCATTTATATTTTGTACAGCCACCCTTTGCCAATAAAACACAGAATCAGGGTCCTAGAGCCTCCCTTGTGAATTTAACCTCCTGTCATCCAAGATGTATACATACACAACTCACAAAAGTTAGGGCATATTTCAATCAGAGGCATTTCATTTTGTATAAAAACTATGCTATGCTATGCTATGCCCACATGTTAGTGTCTCACTAACAGTAAATATGATGAGGAAACAAAATTGTCAATCAGTCTATTGTCTTCTTTTAGTAAAAAAAAAAGATATATATATATATATATATAAATAAATATTTTTTTAATACGTTATGTAATTATCGTATATATTTATCGTTATAATGTTATAATACGTTAGGATACGTTAAGTTGAAATATGCCATAATGTAACATTCACTGATTTTTGATGTGGTATTTGGAAGTTGATATTTCACAAAGAGAGGACAAAGCAATCTGTCCTAGGCTATCTTGGTGCTGCAGTAAGGGATATAGGATATAGCTGTGTATCCTTGATCCCTTAACCCAAGCAGGATACCCAGAAAATGAGACTGTCAGATTGATGAGTATGAGCTCTTACTTGCTGGCTACATGCTGGACAGAAAACAGCTATCCAACTCCACTCCATGCAACCGAGAAAGTTTCAGAAAAAAAGAGAGAGATGAAAACTTAAAAGGCAATGTATTAAATCCCAAAAAAAAAACTTGTTTTCATTTTATTTGAACTCTAATCACATTTTACTTGTGGGCAGTGCAAAAAACAACTTCACAAAATCAGTACAAAGATGAAGCTGTGCAAGCACAACTTCTCCCCACTTGCATGGGTGCATATCGTGCAAAATCAACGTAAGTGCAGGTCAGCAGGGTAGTTGGGAGAGAGGACAATCACACTCTAGCATGGTACGAGGCTGCCAGGCACAGTGTGAGTATACCTTCTTAGTTCCCTCCCCTTTCCTGAAAATGCCTGATGCCGTCAAAAATACAGCAGAAAATACACTGCACCTACCACAAATACAAATTATAAATCCTCAAATGTCTGTCTCTGTCCCTGTCTGTGTGTGTGTGTGTGTGTGTGTGTGTGTGTGTGTGTGTGTGTGTGTGTGTGTGTGTGTGTGTGTGTGTGTG
>JAUZST010004820.1:0-16015 GCA_034779995.1 Parotocinclus haroldoi
ACACACACACACACACACACACACACACACACACACACACACACACACACACACACACACACACACACACGCTCAGTGCCATAAAGAATCCCTCTGTTTATTTATGTTTGTCACCTAATTGTTTGAACTGAATTGTTTGGAGGTTTGGTCCCATCTTGAGTCTTGGTTCCTCCCAAGGTTTCTTCCTTCTACTTTCAGGGTTTTTTTCCTTTCCACTGTCGCCCTAGGCTTGCTCAGTTTAGGATTGGCATTTTAAGATAATATGAGATTGTAAAGCTGCTTTGAGACAATGCTCTGCAATGCATTACATGCTATTTGTGGTTGTGCAGTGCCAGAATAAAAAGGAGAAAATTTCAGGAGAAAAAAAATCAGTTAGTTTGTAATTCGCTTTACATTCATTAACATTCGTTATGCATAATACACATCACAATATAATGAGCACCCTCTGTTTCTACACTCACTGCCCAGCATATCAGCTCTGTTTAAAACAGAAGAACTTTGTAGTTCTACAATTACAGACTGTAGTCCATATTTTTCCCTATCATACTTAATTTGTCCCTTTCAGGACCCCCCACAGGACCAGCTCAGATCAGGTACTGTTGGGGTGAAGGATCATTTTCAGTGGTGGTGGTGCGTTAGTGTGTGTTGAGCTGAAATGATTGGATCAGACACAGCAGTGCCGCTGGAGATTTTTAACACACCCATTCCTGCTTTTCCATTAGATGTAAAATCAGAGACAGTAATGATCTGTTGTTGAACAATTTGTATTCATCATCCTCTAATCCCTCCCTCGTTAGAGGAAAGAATACGTCAATATTAATATGTTTTCTTTCCAGACCTGCAAATAACTTTTGTAGTAACAGTATTGTGTGGAAGGAATGTTGTGAATGCCTTCAAAAATAGAAACTGTTACTGTCTTAATTTTTCAATTAACAAATTGCTAAGCAAATAATCAAATCAACATTTGGCGAGACCAGCCTTTGCCTTCAAAACAGCATCGATTTTTGCACACTTGCACTTTATTGCTTTGCAGGTTTGACTAATCTACTTCCACAAAATGGTTCAAAGCGTAATAATGGATGAGCTGGAGCTAAAATGATCTGTGTATGAAACTACTGCAGTTCCAGAAAGAGATTTGGAGATTAAAACACGAGAGATGAACCTCGTGAATGTAACCTAATAGCAAATATGGAATTGCTGTGGTCAGTTTGAAGAGACATTATGATAAGCATTACTAAAGCACACTGGCTTTGGGAAGCTGAACTTTCTGGAACGTTCTGAAGCCTTCTGGAGCCGAGCCTGTGCCCAAGGATACTACGGGATTCCTATTTAACCCTACTTGAGTCATGTTAATCCTTTTAAAATGACATTTCTGTGTTAATCAAATATTATGCAGGTTTTATTCCAAGACAGGATGCTGTCTAAGACAGCCTAGTGAATTGTCCTGAAAGCTGGCCAAACTTTCGCACATTCTATGTTCTTCCTGTCCCCTTCTTTGTTCTCCGTTAAAGAGGTAAAAAAAAAAAATTCTTAACCCACCACTTTTTTGCTTGTGGCTGAGAATTTTATGAAATTTAAAATTCGACAGGTTATGACCCCAACCCACCAGCGTGACGGGTTGGTCCATCTTGGATTAGTGCTGGACCATGCTGGAATGAATCTACCCATGCTGGGCTATCAGTGCTGGACTGTACTGGGATGAATCTCGGATTGGTCCATGTCAGATTAGTGACCGTGGACCATGTTGGGTTGAAGCCACCCATGCTGGGTCGGTGCTTAGAGAATCAGCGCTAGACAATGCTGACTGATGCCACCCATGCTGGGTTGGTCCATATCAGAATAGTGCTGGAAAATGCTGGGCTGGTCCATATAGGATCACTGCTTGGTCAGGCTCGGGTTGGTCCATATAAAGTTGGAAAGTTATGTCTAATAATTTTCCATGAGATAATTATTTCAATAAGATCTGAATTCCTTACAGCAGGAGCAGCTCTGGTCCGAATCCTGACAGAATGTTGCTGAGAAAGGCTCCTAATCCTCGCTCCTCCACTAGAAACCATGTCATGTGTGTTAACACTTCCTAACAAGTTAGGGTATAGGATATAACAAAATGGTTCACTGATATATAATAAAGGAAATGAACCCAATTTTAACAGCATATTATACTTCAGATAACATCCTTATCCTTGCATTCTTACATCCTGATTGGTTAAGAAGCATGATCACCAGTATCATTACATATAATAGGATTTGTTTTTGTACTTCAGGGATCGGTCCGAATATATATATATATATATATGTATATATATATATAAAGTAAAGTTAGTTTACTATGAATACAAAGTGCAAACAACCTATTTCTTGTGGACCTACTTTTTTCTTCTTTTTTTCTTCTTCTTTTGCTGTAAAAATTTTATGTTTTTGATCGTGGCTGTGATTATCTATGGCACCCCTGCCTGCAAAAAAAATCACAGCTCTCTCACTCGAGAGAACACACTCCCTCTCGTGTGCTATTGCTTAATTACGAAAAAGAACAAGTGCTGTAGCAAAACAACCTGGGCAAGTGAAGTGACATTCAGATTTATTTCCTAAATGCCTAAGAAGCAAAAAAAAAAGCATTCCTTCTGGAGTATCAATCAGGCTTCCAATAATAAATGCACATTTCATGTGGCGAAGGAAAGAAGAGAACATTTCTTCTAATGAAACTCAAGCCTAGCGACAATTTCGTTGTGTCATTCGTGCGGTTTCGATGAAAAACAGGTTTGTGGTCAAATGGCAAACAATAGCCCTCAAATATGAGTGTGTAATGTGAATATGATTTGCCTCATATATTTGTTGCCAGTGACCAGCTGTTGTTTAAAGGCAAAATTACCAAAAGAAGCAGTGGAAAAGCTCCTGGGGAAAGGCAGAAAAAAATTACCAAAGAAAAGCCTTGCAGTTTTTCATTACAAACAACTGCCATGCAAAATCAACTTCAGAGCGGCTGGGGGTCAGTAACGAGAACCAGTCGAGGCTGGAGAGCAATTCTAACGTCCTTGGTATGAATCTGATTGTCATGTTGTTGGTATCATAAAGACATGGTTCTGGTTTGGGAGGATAACGGAGATAATCCTGCCTGAACTTCACCGCTGATAAACTCGGTAGAGGTTTTGGCCGACGGCTCTCTCTGTGGCCTGTTTATTTGGCCAGCGGTCACGTCTGGAAGTGGGGTTTAGGCGCCCTGAGATTCGGTCATCGCCACAGCATTTATGCGATAATTGAGTTTTGATCGCAGTTATGCAATGTTTACGTGCTCATGCATAAACATCAGATCCAGAAGACTTATCGATAGAGGCCAGTGATAGAGAAATAACAAGAGACACATTGACATCAAAGATCACCTCATCCTGCTGTGAAGCCCATTCCAAGATAAACAATAGCCTTCATAAAAAAATGTCATAAATTCAAGCGTCATCTCAATCCAAGTTCATCTCGGCTTATCTGAGCGATCTGGCCATAATGTTTGATAGGCGCACGGCTTGGGCGACAGCGCTCCTCATGCTCTGTCAGTCGGGCGTGTAGCACTTAACGACTTTAATTACAGCCATTTGTCAAATCCTCTGATGGAGCTGGCGTTAAAACAACGAGCTTGTTATTTTACATTTTGCTTAATCCAAACATTACCGTGGGCCATTATTTGAGTATCAGCCTGTTATCTTATCTGCTATAAAAAACGTCAGCCACGTGCCCTTCAACAGACTCTGACTCCTGAATGACGGATGAGCCGGGCGCAAAACAAACAAACACCATGTGTCCCATCTGCAGGCTCCGTACAGAAAGTGACGGGACGGCCACGAGGCAGGATTACGCATGGCTTTCAAGCTTTTTTAAACGGCTCCACGGCCGATTCCAAGGCTGGGAAGCCGGTTAAGTAATGTTGGCCGTCGCCTTTGATGAAATCCATGTTGCAGGAACAACTTCTCACCCACGGTGGACCAGGCTGGTTCTTGTTAATACTGGTCACACATTCAAGCGAATTGGTTATATGCTGTCAGACTCAATCCGTGCACGTCTGAGGGGTGACGTTATCCAGAAGCCAAGCTTGACTCTCGGGCAGAGTGGAAATTGACTTACACGAGACAGCCTAAAGTATCTGGACAACCTTTTTTCTTAGCAGGTTTGCTTAGCGCACATATGCAGTGATACTGAGGAGCTCTTTAACATCTACACCCAGAACCATTGATACAATCTAACTGTAATCAATTGTCGGTTGCTTAAAGACCCGGTAATGGCTTTTCAACCTTCAGTGGGACCACAATCCTGACACATGCCACTAATGCAGACCTGACCAGCTGTTAATGGGAAGTGGGAACATCTAGGAGCATCAAGAGCTGTGAAACAACTATACAACGCACTATACAGATAGGCACCATATATATATATATGTCCACATTGCGTCCTGTAAAACAGGTCATTGATCTAAATGGTTATTGACGGAACATTACCGTAGTAACATAGTGTTTTGGGCTACTGTATTAATGTGTTAATTGCCTATTACTGTAATGGCTGTGTATTGTTATTGTTTTGTTCCACTCTCGTGCGTTGCATTTTGCTTCTCCTGTCCTGCTGGTCGGACAAACCAAGCAGCGCCTCGGAGCCACGTGCAGAGGCGGGAGTTAAACTGAAGAAGTCTGTCATTCATTTGAAAGTTCACCACCTTTTATGAGCAAGTTCCTCATGTTTGTTTGGATCACTTTCCGTTGCTTATTTGCACCAAGCTGCAAATGCTGTTTATAAGTATATGTACCTGTCCTATTACTATAGCGTCTATTGTAAGTAGTACCCCCTTATTTGTCCACTCACTACCTGTATATTCTCTCTGACCTATTACTATATAAACTGGTTCCCATTCACTCAGTGACTCTGGGTTTGGTCTGGCTGATCTTCCGTGCTGTTTGTAATACTGTCTCTCATTGCATTTTTGGCTTCCTTCAAACAAAAAGTCATGAAAGTGGTGGTTTCAATTCCTCGTGCTTCCAGCGGTGTCTCTGAGGGATTTGCGTATCGGTCAGATGTACGTATAGACACTTACACCATTTAGAAGACGCCCTTTATCCAGAGCGACTTACAACTCATAACGTCATACAATTCAAGCAATGGTGAGTTAAGGGTCTTGCTTAAGGACCCAACTGTGGCAGCTTGGCAGAGGTGGGGTTTGAACCCTGGACCATCAGGTCCAGAGTCCAGTACCTTAACCGCTAGGCTACCACAGTCCCACGTTTAGTTATCTAGAGAAAATATCTCTTATAGTTACATTTCATTAGACTAAAAAGATTGTGTGCGTACGACAGGAATCTGACCTGTTTCCCAGAACGTAATGCTGTCATTAAATAACACACACCTGCGTTTAAAAACGGAGTTCCATAGAGTACTTTAGATAAGGGCCTGTCTTCTTTGGGTGTCAGCATACTTTTGTTCAATTAAGAACACACAATATCTGTCGCTTAAAGAACATTAAGCTGCATTAACTGCGTTCTGTTTAGGTCCACAATGCAATCAGATCGAACAAGAACATTTCACAGAAATGAAGTTGACAAACAAGCTGGGACTTTTAAACCCCTGCCCATAATCCAAGCATAACTAATCATAACTTTTCCATGGCTTATGTGAAGGTTGGCATGGTTAAAAAAAACAATGTTCAGACTGATTTAAAAGCATACAGTTGTAATCAGGAAACTAACATGTCATCTGTTTCTCATTTTCATTTGCTTAATGAATGTAATTTGAAGAGATTCTAGGGTTAATTATAGGGTTGCGTTTAATGCCAAAGGATCAGGAATTGTAATTAGGCAAACCTGTTGCATCTAAATTAATACAAATGAAGGTTCCTGTCACACTGCGCCTCATAAAGGGTTGTGTCTAAATAATGTGTCCAAAAGACCTTTCAAGGTGATTCTGTGTCTATTGAGTAGGTCTTATGCTCCTGTAGTAACCTAGTAAAAAAAAAAAAAACTTCTGCAAAAGCTTCTGCCACATTCGTGAATCAGGAAAGGCAGGCAAACTTTGAAAATATATTACAGCCAAATTTCCCATTCCTATCGTCTTAGGAACGAAGCTCAATTTGATCAGAAGTTCCCAAGTGTCTGTACATTCGCCTCAAAAGGAAGACCTTTTGACTGTGGGACTGTGGTGGCCTAGTGGTTAAGGTACTGGACTATGGACCAGAAGGTCCAAACCCCACCTCTGCCACAGTTGGGTCCCTGAGCAAGGCCCTTAACCCACAATTGCTTGGATTGTAAGACAGTATTAATTGTAAGCCGCTCTAAATAAGGGCGTCTGCTAAACGCCGTAAATGTAAATGTAAGACGTTAGGTAAGGCTCACTGTTCCTGCACTGTGTCCAAATACATTTGGGCATCTTAAGTGGCTACCAACAAATGAAACAAACGAAAGCCTGGCACTCTAGATATGTGGTGTGATATGATCGGTGTGTGGAGCCCGTGCTGTGAGTTTGACCGTAGCACTGCTGCCTCACAGCAAGAAAGTTGTGGGTTCGATCCCAGGTGAAGTGGCCTGGGTGCTCTCTGTGTGGAGTTTTCCATTTCCTCCCTGTGTTCCTGTGGGCAGGTGTTGTGAAATGACGTGTTGTGCAAAGGACAGCAGTCTGCAGAAAATCAGCTGTTGTTAAAGACATTTCACCATCTGCAAATGAACCACTGTGCATCTGAAGATTAGGATAAACTTCGGAAAGTCAGCCGTCTACGACAGGTTTAAACCAGGCAAGGTAGCAGCACAAAAACACACTCAGCAAAATGTAGTGGAATCATTCAGCAAAAAAAGGCTTACAACAAGAAGAGCAGCAGGTGGCGAGAAACAAAAAATGCCGTCTCCATTTACGGGAAAGGCACGGTACCAGTTCGGGCGGTTGACAGAGATGGGTCCAAACAACTTTTGAATACTTTGGAACCAAGATGACATACATTATTCTAATTATTGTTATGGATGGAATAACAGAAAATATCGAGTTATATTTCTTCCCATATCAGCCACCCCTACGTGTAATCACTGAAAGGAACAGGTTCTCAAAATCAAAAGTTCTAAAAAGTGCAGTTTCGGGGTAAGAAGGTGTTCCACTGCCCCTTTCATTACTGCCGTTTCGTTAAGACGCCAGGGAACTGTGTTGTCACCTTTTAAACCTTTGAAGTTACATTAACAGTGTCTGTACCTTGAGGAGAGGGACACATTTACAGGCATGCATTCTTGCTTTTTTGTGGCAGCATTCCAGCATGTATTTAAGCATTTAGTATTTTTACTTCTTTTAAGTTCTTACAGTACTTATCGCCCTGCCCTAATGCTTTGAAGTTCAAATTAGCGAGAGTGATTTAGTTCTGATATTATAGGAATGAAACCCAGCAATAATCACCACACCCTAACCATGGCCACAAACGAACCCTAACCAATCATAACCCTTGGCTAGAGTGACATAAGGCGGTGAGGTAGAACCTATTTATAGACGAAAGAATGATCCTTTTACCTCTCTTGGTGGGTGACTAATTAAACAAGAAAAACAAACCAGCTTTCCAAATCACTTCGGAAAAAAAGGCACTTTGTGAATCTGCAACACATTTAAACCTGGATTACCTGGATTTAGCCCCGAACAGTGTTGCGTCTGTTAGTATAAAGCTTTAGAAGACTCCAGGATCCTCCAGATTCTCACTTGGAGACACTTCGGCTCAGACCCAAGATTTCAGATCAGATGGAGGAACTGCAATAGTTTTGTCAAAAGCTTGATTCAGAACTCAGATCTATCTATATGTCTATATAACGCTTTGTCCAATGAAACATTGTTTTAAAACAGCTTTACAAATATCTTGGAACACAGGACTAAGTGGTCTGGAAAAAAAAGGCTTGGGCAACAGTGGCAAGGAAAAACACCAGACATTTTATAAGGAAGAAACGTTTGGACCAATGGACCAAGACTTAAAAACCCGATTTCCTTGGACAGCCTAGATGATATACGCAAGAATAAAACTAAACAAACTAATGAATAAGTTTATGGTAGTTGTACAATTTTTTTTTTTTACAGAAGAACATATGTATTTAAACATATAATAATTCATACGAAATGGATTATGACAAAAAATGTTTGAATAGAACGAAATATTAAAATGAAAAGAGATAACATATCTAAAATGCAATATCTAAAAAAGAAATAAAATATAATGATCTATATATGTATTATCTTAATAAATCAGGTATAATACAATGCTGGGAGGAGTATGATAAATTAGAGAATATAAACGTAAAGAATTTAAAACAAATGGTATGTATAAACAAATATTTAATATAATATATCGAGGCTATCGAGTGTCTCGTGCTCTCAGAGGGGGAGTTTTGCAGGCATGGCATCATCTGTCAGCCATGAAGTCTGGATTCTAAATGCTAGAAGATCCAGCCATGATCTAGTTGTACATTGATCTCAGACTTTTATTTCATATCTACTGGTACTTCATGATTCGGTAACCCTGTGATAGATGGTGAACCACTAAGAGGGACTGGACTCCAGGTTGGGAACCATGGGCATAAAAGACACATTTTGTTATTTTTTCTTTGTACGTTGTCATTATTTTACTATGAATTAAAATTTTATTTGATATGTTATTTACTTAATTTCACAATTACTACATCTTATTTATTCAATTAACATCTAGGTCACCCAAGAAGGTCGGGTCCCTTTTTGAGTCTTGGTTCCTCCCATGGTTTCTTCCTTCTACATTCAGGGACTTTTTCCTTGCCACTGTTACCCTAGGCTTGCTCAGTTCGGGATTGTTCTTTTTAGATAATATAAGATTGTAAAGCTGATTTGAGACAATGCTCCGTTATAAAAAGTGCTATAGACATAAATTTTGACTTTAATTACTGTAAATAAATTGTACGACTTACTCGTGTTTATTTATTGCATTTTCTTTTAGAAGGATGTGGATCGAATGAAGTACGATACTCTCTGATACCTCTGTTTCCTAGCCAATAACAATGCCGTCTGTGAGTTCCAAGTGCAAGAACACCAGGCAGGAGTCGGATCAAGGTTCAAAAGCGGTCTAAGTTTATTATCACAGAGATGCATATTTATAGGGAACAGATCGAACCTTCAGCTGTCAGCAATACTGAAACTCAGCCGCGACTGAAGGAAACAGATCATCCGGTTCCAAACACAGGAGTGACGATAGTGCTGAAGCTGTCACATAGTGTTCTGCACAGGAAGATCACAGCTGCATGATTACAGCCAGTTCAGAGATTACAGTACGTACAAGAATGTGATTTTGTTCTAAATAATCATGATCCTGATTCCCAATTTGCTTTGAGAAGTCGACCAATCAGTGTAAGCGCAGCCATGCTTTAGGGCGGGACAAACAAGCACAAGGTCCAATAAACCCCAAGGTTTTTTTTATTTTTTTGATCAAAAAAATTAGTGTCCATCCACTAATATCTTCCACGTAATCCACGCGGGGGGTCGCGGGCCAGCCGCCGGCCGCCCGGCAACTCTGGGTGCAAGGGCACACACACAGTCACACGCTAAAGGTCATTTTAGAAACAATTAACCTAACACGCAAGTTTTTGGACTGTGGGAGGAAACTGGAGGGACACGGGAGGAACATACAGACTCCAGGACCCAGGCCGCTCCACCCTGGGATTGAACCTGGGACCTTCTGGCCGTGAGGCGGCAGTGCTACCTGCCGAGTCTCCCTGCTGCCACAGAAATGAGGGTATATTTCATAATGAATATGAAGCGATTACCCCAGCACTTTCAGCCTTTTATATAGCGCAATAGGTGTTCTTGTTTAATAAAAACGATCATGCCTTTTTTTATCGCTTCATATTCATTTTGAAATATCCCCTCGTTTTTGCGAGCAGTTTACTTGAACACACTACCGCTGATGTCCAAGCCTTTGGGCGTGGCTCAAAACGATGCATCATTGATGTAATCGTTAAGCGTATCTTGGTAACGAGTACACGTTTGCTCCACAGATACTCAGAGACACGCAGGCTTCAGTGAGTATTTATTAGGTGTCTGAGCTGCGCCGTTTATCAGCAGCAGTTTAATGAACATACGGCGTGACAGTGCATGAAGTACCGGATCATATGATTGGCTAAAATGTTGGATTCCACCAAGATGAATAATAGTACAGATGCTTTGGTAAACATTTCATTACCCCATTTCAATGAATTTGAAGAGGAAGCCAGGCTTCCTGTGTAGTATTTAAGCAATCGTCTGTGTGGCTGACCCCAAAATGCTTTATCTTCTGCAAACTCCCTCCATCCTCTCCCCTTCTCCTTGGGAGTCGATGCAAATTATAATTGTGGCTTCATTACAGCTCCAGCCTGATGTGGACGCTTTTTCAGACCTTTTTTTTTTGCCATTGATTTATGAAGGTCGACACGCTCTTGTTGATTTTTCATTCGTGCGTTCTCTAAACTTTCTCAAGTTGATGGAGGCCTAATGGAATTTGGACTTTGTGTCACCATGTATTTATATCGCAGCCAAACGGAAATTCATGGATAAAGCTGAAAAGTTCCTAAACCACTCAGCTGAATTAGAAAATGCCTAATATAAATGGGAAGATGCACCAGTGCTGTATTGTTTAGAAAAATTACTGAGGATGCCTAATAATTCATGGTCTGCATGTGCAGTTTGTAACAATGACAAAAAAAATGCAAATAATAACAACAATAATAATAATAATAGTAATAATAATAATAGAGAGTATGTACACACTCAATGATGATCAGGACTTTTTATCAGTAAATGCTGAATATTCAGAACATATGGTATCTTCTTTTAAGTCACGAAAACTGTATAGCATCCGATTGGGCCAATTATTTTAACTTTTTGTGTTATACACAAAAAGACTTTAATTTTGGATTAAAGTCAAGTCACATTTATTTTGGTTTATTTAGGTTATCTTCTAATATCTAGGGCAAATCCCACATTGAGCAAGTCCAGGGCAGTGGCAAGGAAAAACTCCCTAAACATTATAAGGAAGAAACCCTGAGAGGAGTCAAAAAGTCAAAAAGTAATCCGACCTGCTCGATATACTTTATAGTAATAGTTAATAACTGAAATGAAGTTACTATTAACAGATACAGAATACACTGAATTTTTAAAAAGTGAAAAAAAGATGTCTCTCAGCATTATTTCATTCTTTACATAAAATTACTTTAGGATCTTGAGTCCTTGGTGGCAAAACTCCCCAGGTAACCAGAGGAGGAAGAGAGTTACTGCCCTCTGCCATGGCTTGGGCATAGCATAAATAGTTCCAGCACACAAGCTTGGAGAGAAAAAAGAAAATGTTAGTTATTTATTAAGAGCACAGAATCTGTGTATAAGTATATTATTCTGAAATTCTTATTGAAAGCCTTTTTTAACCAGGCACATGTGCTGTCCAGAGTTCTATAGCTTGGATTTCTACAGCAGTATCAGCATCTTTTGCTTTACCTTTTGTGTCACCAAAAAGTCCTTATTTGACTTTATGAATTCTCTCCTTCGGCTACAGATTCGTGTTTTGCTGAGCTGAAGTAGGTTTCTAGGTCTCTGGCACATTTTTTGACGCTGACGCTTACGTGTCGGCTTTGCAGGTTGTGTATTCTGCTTCCCAATGATCCTGACCGAGATTATTTTATCCCTGTAAGTTCTCTGTGAACTTGCATTTTGCATTTTTAAGCTGTTCAGGTGCCATGTGCTACTGTCGACTAGCAAGCTGCTGCTCTTTCTTTTGGCTTTAGCTGTGGATTGAGTAGCCGTTTGATGTTTATGTGGAGGGCATGTACATGGCCACCATTGTTGGCGTGCAAGAAGGAGAAGAGTGGAACTAAAAAAACCTCACACGGAAAAAAACCTCATACAGACAGTGAAAGCTGAATCGCAGATTCCTAGCCATACAGTCTTGGTTTTTAGGTCACAAAAAGTGGACGTTTGGCCACCCTTGCTTTGGCTAAAGTGAAAATATTGCCGCTCTAAGCATACTGTTAAATGCCTGTGGATGTAAATGATCTAAAAAATGATGTTTATGTCATTTTCAATCCTTCCTGATCTTGATTTTTTGGTTGAAACCATGACTGTTAGTCGATGGAGTACTGTACTGTTGACCAGAAGGTCCCACCCGTGCCAATCTGCCATTATTGAGTCCGTGAGCAATGCCCTTAACCAACAACTGCTTATACTGTAAGACTGTATTAGTTACTCTGTGTCATTCTGAGTAAGAGCAGCAGCAACATGACTAAATGTAAACCTAACTATGATAGATGTATTACTCTGATGATGTAGCAAAGGTAATATGAATAAAATCATCATAGTATATTTTTAATATTATATCACAATAACAGCAGATCTCGTTTTTTTGAAAGACAAGTACATTTTGGTATAAAATGGTATAAAATATTTACTGTAGTACGGTTCGTCAAATGAATGAATAAATATATAAAATTATGCTTGAACTATCTAACTATCCTATGAACAGTTAAATATTTACACTGAATAGCCACTATGTTAGAGACACTCATCTAGGGAGGTTGTTGGACCTTCTTTGTCCTTCAGAACCACAGCAATTCATCGTGGTCAAAATAATGGAGCTTGATTTCTCTGAAGTGCTTGTGGCTCGACATTACGTACCCTGGATCAAGGGTTCTGATGATATTATGATATTATGTCCTGTAGAACAGGAACGATTCAAATCCCTTACAATGTTTCTTTGAGGAACTTTGTTTGAATTTTCTCACACATTTGTTGACAAACTGGAGATCCTCTGCAAATCTTTGCTAATCTTTTTTGTGGATACCGCTTTTGTATCAATCACCTGTTTGAAATCACGTTATTATCTCGTTTTTTTCACATTAATTGCTCTAAATTGCCCCATCCCAACGTTTTTTGGAATGTGCTGCAGGCCTGACATGGATGGATGAATGGAATGGATATTCATTAACAAAAGAAATGAAGGTTATCAGAAAAAAAACATTCCATTTCTCAGGTTCACACTGTCTGCAATTTAAAAAAAAGCAAGCTGTATTTAAGAATCACTGCATGTTTTACATTTGCATTTTCCTCACCGTCCCAACTTTTTAGGATTTGGGGTTCTAAACAAAACAAAAGCCCAGCCCACTCTACTTGAGTTTTTAGGTCCATTTAGAGCAAAATGTAAACGATCCTGCCATTGCACCATGCACACCGTCCTATAGTCTAGCTCAGAATTAGAACTGAATTTAAAAAATTGTTGCCAACAGGATGATGCATGTGTGGAGGAAGTGATTCATAAAGTCTCTTCATGCAGTCCCTCCATCATCCTCCGCATCTCCGTTTCCTTCTTACTCAGAATCGCTTCATTCCTGAAATCGTCACCTTAAACACACTCACGCTGACTTCAATGCGAGCCGAACAGCACACTCTGTTCAGAATGCTGCGAGCTCATGTGTGATCCATTTCCAGCCTTATAAAACAGGTGATTTGACACGTGTATCGCAGCAGGCCTCCAGAACACGAGTTGTACCGTCAGCAACAGAAAGCTGGCTGAGCCATCCTCTGTGTTCATGGCCTTTGGCCCAAAATGCAGCGATGGTTCTGATTAAGCAAACTGGGTGCCTTCCAACGCTTGATGACCAGTACCCTTAATTTATTTTCCACAAATGAGAGAAAACAGACTTGTGGGCTGAAACATTTGTTCGACTTCAGTAATTTGGTTTTCCATAAAAGTTCTGATAAGAATCAATGGCATTTAGATGCGGGTGAGTGCAAAACGCACATCGTTTCAACTCTTGCCAGGCATAAAATAATAGGCGAAGCGCGGGGCGTCATTTGCAATTCATAAACAAAAGCATACGTGTTTCAAAGAGAAGCCGCGTATTATTAACGTTGCTTGGTAAGCCATTTCCTCAAAGGAAACTTTTGCTCGTTTTTGTAAATTAAAAAAAAAAAGAGATCTCCTATATTCTGAGAATAAGCTGAAGCTAGGCTGTAGCACACACAAAAAAAAAACGGCACATAATGCAAAGTATTAGAAGAGAGTCCAGAAACAAAGCCGAAAACTGAACCGTTAGTCCGAGTCAGCCTCTGTAGCCTGCGGCTGGCAGCTTTAGACATGCCTTTAGACATAGGAAGTGTGAATGAAAGGACTATTGTTCTCACTACATGACAGAAACTACACATGTGTCTATCTGATACTGGGCGTAGCCATTGTGGCTGCTCATTGTTCGTGGCTTAATCCTAAAAGGCCAGCTGGCTAATGAGGCCCTGCTACTCATAACCCTCCCTGCTGGAGCTCAGAGACCGGTCTAGATGTAGAAGACACTCAGGGTGAAGCCCAACACCTCCTGGCCTATAATTGCCCGTGTCCTCTTACTTCTCCGGGAAAGATGGATTAGCCCATTTCCTACAAGTCAAGTAGCGGCCGAGGCTTAAATACCCCCAGTGACAAACCTCATGACTCAGATCGTGCCGGCGATAACGGTGACCTTTCTCGATCCAAGCAATGACCACATGAAAGGAGACGTCTGGTAACTGAAGATCCCTGAAGGCACCGGCTTAAGCAGCACTCGCACTCTGGGTGGATCTGGGTTTTTTTTTTTTTGTGACTGCACCTTCCATTCAGTAGGGTCTATGACAAGGGTGCCATCAAGGTCACAGCACCTCAAGGTGTAGTTTTTCTATAGCGCATCTTTCCCAGAGTGATGTTTGACCCATAACACATCCCAGCACCGCTCAGCGTTCCTCATTTATCATCATTCATTACGGAAATGCCTTGAGGAAATAGTTTAGCGATGGTTTGGTTACACAATCTTCTCTTCTCCTTACCCCAGTTGAACTTGGTCCACAGAGAAATGTCTGGTGTCCTAGGTTTGTTGTTGTTGTTTTTTTTATCGCTTTGGACTCAAAATCCAACGACGACGCAGCTAACATCCAAAACTCTAAATCATCACAGACACGCCATAAACTGTGTTGAGTTGTTTAGTAATCAATAATAGGTTAGATACATGAGCAACAAATGCCACAGAAGAATAGTTTGGCAATAGTTTGGTTACACAGTCTTCTCTCTTACCCCAAACGAACTCGGTCAAAGAACGCTAACATCCAGCAGTCTAAATAATCACACAATTCATCCCAGGCTCGTCTTAAACACTTTAGAATTGTCAAAGTAATCTCAAATGCATTTGACAGTAGACAAACGACATTTTGGCAATCATTTGGTTACCCCTATCGAAAAAGTTCATAGTCAACAAGGAATACTTCTTTAGTTTGGACTCAAAGCTAATATCTCCAAAGTCAGATTTATTTCTATACAGCATTCAAAGCAGCTGTAGAATTTTCTTTTATTTTCTATTCCCTAATTCAAAGTGCAAATTGAGCAAGCCTAGGGGTAGGATCCAGGAACTCCCTAGAGGTTACAAGGAGGAAACCTCAGGAGGAAACAGACTCCTCCCAAGGTTAAAGTTATAAGTCAGTAATACGTTTATAGTAATAGCCTAAATAAGCAGGAGCAGCATCACCATTAATAGGGAGAACATCTAATAATTTAATAATTTGGATATAATATAGTAGGCAGGTAAATTAAACAAAATGATACAAATTTCCTTTATCCAGAGTGCCTTACAACTGACACGGTTACGATCCTAACAAGTGTGGGTTAAGGGCCTTACTCAAGGACCCAACAGAGGAGGGCTTAACAGAGGAGGGATCTGATCACCGGACCTGCTGGTTTATGGTCCAGCACCTTAACCACCATATTCTTACCCCAAACAAAATGTTGCCTAACCCAAACATATTTAATCTTAAGAGGATATTCAGAATTTAATTAGAGAAATTAACAGCCAGAAGTCGAACTCGATCACAGACCTCTTGAACTGTGTTGAATTATGAAATAATTGAAAATAGATATTGTTTAGTTTGTGCCAGGTAGCACCGCTGCCTCACAGTAAGAAGGTCCCGGGTTCAATCCCAGGGCGGGGCGGCCTGGGTCCTTTCTGTGTGGAGTCTGCATGTCCTCCCTGTGTCTGTG
>JAUZST010004821.1:0-16015 GCA_034779995.1 Parotocinclus haroldoi
CAGTGTAGAGACGACAGAACAGGACTGATATGATCAAATTTCTTAGTTCTAGTTAGCACTCGAGCTGCTGCATTCTGGACCAGTTGAAGTTTATTTAGAGATTTACTAGAACATCCAGTAAGTAAAGCAGTAATCCAGTCTCAAGCTTATAAATGCATGAACCAGTTTCTCAGCATCTTGATAGGAAAGGACATCTCAAGCAATTTGTGTGATGTTATTAATGTGCTCATCAAGTGAGAAATCTGATATCAAATATAACACCTAAGTTTTTTACAGCTGGACTTGGCATTACTGAACAGCCGTCTACATTTAGAATAGATGTAACCAAACTGTCTGTCACAGTCTTGGGTCCAACTACTAAAACCTCAGGTTTGTCTGAGTTAAGTAAAAGGAAAGTAAGACATCCAAGTTTGTACTCCCTTAACACAATTCTTAATTTTACTGATTGTAAGGCCATCTTTTGGATTATCTGATATGTACGGCTGTTTATCATCTGCATAGCAGTGAAAACGAACATCATGTTTACTGAAGGTAGCATGTACAGGGAGAATAACAGTGAGCCAAGCACAGACGGACAAATTTCTTCTCTTTTAAGAGCTTAGTGCGTTGATTATTTACATAAACAAACTGGTAGCGGTCAGCCTGACAGGATTTAAACCAAAAAAGTGCCAGTCCCTTAATACTGAAAAGTGTTCCATCAGGTCCAGAGTCCAGTATCTTAACCGCTAGGCTATTGCAGTCCCGTGCAGTACAGTGCTTTGGACAAAGGAGGCAAATTTTGGTATTTTCAGCATTAACAGAAGGCAATTTGCTGGAGAGTGTTGCATGGATCAGTGTCTGCATTCAGCAGTGAAGCATGTTGAAGGATTCCTGCAGGCTATATTTCTGCAAATTGTTGTTGATTTGGTCCAAATCTCTTGTGGCTCTCGCACAAAATAATTTGGTTACAAGAGCAGTTTGCAAAAGGCCAGTGTTTCATTCAGTGTCAGTGTGGTGAGTTTGTTGGAAAGCAATCTGTTCTGATTGTTTATCAATTTGTGGCAACGTTGAACACACTATAAACTTGACTTTATAGAGAGGTGCTGGAGAAAGCTAAAGCGTTTAAGTCCCATTGGTATCCTTAAATCCTCGTTCTCTGGATGCGTATCTACATTGCATTACTGATGTTCCAAGAGCAGTTTTGGTGCGTTCATAAAATGTCTGCCACAGACAAGTCAGGCGTGTCAGGCATATGGCATAACAGTATTGTCCGGTACCTGCTGACTGATACAAATGCTCGCTAGTTTTGTGTGTTTGTGGTTCACTCACGGTTTGGAACTGGTTATTGTACTAATTAGATGTTCATGTATTGAATTAATGTGTGTATATGTTTAGGTCTAGCCTAGATCATGATGATGAAAAAAATAATGTTTAGTGCTATTGCATTTTAATGTTAGCAGACCCTGAAAATTTTTAGATTCACACACCTAATTGTTTTTCATAATGTTTCATAATTTCTGACCAAAATGAGCCTGTCACACAATACTTTCCTCTAGTAATTTTGAGACATGACTTAAATTCATGATAATTAACTTAATGTGCATTTACTGTTAATAAAAATCTTCTTTTATCAACTTCAGTATTCTCAGTGACCCGTTGCCCATAATTTTATAATTGGCATAATTCATAGTTCTGAGAAATGCATATTTAAAATTCTGCTAAAACTCTTAAATTTAGGCTATTTATCAAATAATCTAGTGGGTATAAGAATATATTCTGTGTTGTCACAACTACATTTGTTTAGTTCAGTTCTATTGTTAATTATAGCTCTAATGACATTTATGCCATTTATCTATTACTTATCTATTATTTATTATTTATTTATTTATTATGCCATTTATTTATTACGTGTTACCTGATTTCAGTCGGATTTGTCTGCACGTGCGCACAGAGCAGCTAGCAGAAAAAACATGGTTGTTGTTTGTTCTGTCTGTTTATTCATTGAGATTTGGCTTCTTTTGGTCTTATTTGTATAGACCAGGTGTGGGATTCTATCATTGGTTCTGGAAACCTTGGGAATAAATGCAGAACCTACTAAATGGCCATCGAACACTTTTTGGAGAGCTGCAATATATACTAAAGAAAATTATTCAATTAAAAAATGTAAGATTGTCAATTCTTCCCGTTTCCCTTTATCTAATTACTAACGTGCATATATACCAATATCTCAATTCATGATAAAATCTGATTTTCCACCATTTCTCGATTATGACATGCATGAAAATAAGTAGTAAATAATCTGATCATAGTCTGATTTCTGCAGTTATCTTATGCTTCAAGTGGTCATGTAGCAGAAATCATATTAAATAATCACATAAAGAGAGCTGGATGTTTAGCCCAGTAATCAGAGTACTAATATCATGTATACCAGTTACCTGATTTCAGTTGGATTGAACTTCAATTTGGCAGTCTGTATATGTACACAGAGCTCAGAGAGAGTGGAGAGACAGCAGCGAGAGAGACAACCCAAATTTTGTGATGCAACAGCCTTCCCAAGCCTAACATACCATTTTTGTTCCCATTGATACACTAATACAGAAGACTTGTGAACAACTAATGTAAAACTTCTTTGGGAAAATGCACTGTAGTGTATTTATAATATTACAATACAAAGGCTCTTGGAGTCTAATTTGGGGTAGTGTAAGTATTGGGGAGAGATTGATAGATAGATTTTTGACAGACTTTGAGGAGTGGCCCATCTGTGTGAAACAGAATGGTCATTTTAACTAATTGCTGACCATCCAGACCATACTGCCTCAGCTGCTGGGAGGTGTTTGAAACAGTGGTTTCTTGAAGGCACACACAGCCAGCAAGCTCCAGAAAGCCCATCTAGACCTTTAGCAGAGAGGAACATTTAATTTGTCAACATGCAGCTCCCAGTTTTGTTGTCCACCATTCAAACAGCGGTGGCAACTTCATTATACACCACTGTTTCTACCTGAAAAATTTCCAGGTGCATAGCAGAGGGATATTTGTTGTCATGGTTTGAATTCCTTGTGGTGAGCATTCAATTCTTCCTTTACTATATTGCTCCAGCTGTTGGTGTGATGCGTGACGATCTACAGGTCAAGCTCCAACGTCTCTGGGTAAATGTGCTGCTAGATACCATATGGACTCTGTTTGCCTCCAGTGCCAACCAATATCTCATTTTGTATTTAGGCTAGAAGTAGCCTAACAGAGTAACTGGAGCCTCCCTTCAATACATCAGTTTTCCCCAAAAAATGTTCCCTTTTACACTAGTATTGTAATCACTTGAGTAAGGTTTCACTCGATCTGTCTTGGGTTTTTTTTGTCAGTGAGTGTGTATATATGCCATACTTCAACTTTTACTTCAGGCGTTTTACAAATCAGGTTAGTATGTTCTAAAATAAGATTAGTATAAGTAATAACTAATAGTAATGTGTGTGTGTGTGTGTGTGTGTTGAAATGAAAAAGTAATCGTTCTAATAACAGAAGTTAAGTAAATACTGTAATAACAGCCAGTAAAGACATGCATATTTTTATGCTATTTTATCTTGAATCCTCACCAGGATAGTCCTTGGCAGCACATTGGCCCCTGCCAAACAAAGGATGTAAAAAGTTACTGGGACTAGTTATTTAAAATAATGAAGGTGCGATTATGACTTTTTCGCACTTCATTTCCCAGTGTTCATCACTCCTGTCGCGTGCCTCTCAAAATCAAACACTCTTCCTCGTCAGAGTGCGTGAGAGTACCGTGTGTAATGCGTATCGCCTACCTGGGATTTCAGAGTATGGTTTCTGCTGAATGTGTATTTATGTTTATTATTGGATTCGTAACGTGAGCATATTGTAAGTCCAATTGTCATAATTGGGTGTACTGTAATTTAATTGTAATTGTTAATAATTTGGTTGTGAAATCTAATTGTCACTTTTTGTTTAGGCTCACCTCCCTGAGATAAAGGTCCATGCCTACTTTGCACCAGTCACACCCCCTCCCTCCGTGCATGGAGGGGGGCAGCGTCTCTGCCGCTGCTGTGTTGTACTCTGACAGTGGACAGCGTTACTGAAGGATGCCACAGTGTGTCAAAATGTCAGTCAAACTCCAAACTCTACCACGATCCTGCTAGCTGCCTCTACTAACCCCACTCAAGGGTCTCGCTGTATGAGTCATGGTTCATTCACTGAGTATGTCCGGCAGCAGGATGGAGCTACTCGAGTTACAATTGCGTAATATAATTCTAAAACATAGAGGAGTTATGTGGTCTGTCGGTTGAATACATTGGAAGAAGATGGAAAAGCAACCCTGTAAAATAATTCTTGTTTTGATCCACCAAAAACACATTTGTGGAATTACTTAATGCAGTATGAAATCAAACTACTGATTACAGTAGCGTGTCTGTGTAGGAGGTCTCAATGGGATTAGTGACAACCAGACAATGTTTGCTTCTTGGCTCCTCTTTTGCCAATAAGAATGCATTTTCGACCCTTCACAAAAGAAGCCTGCTTATTAACAGAATGAGCAGAGAGCAGCATGACATGACTCTTCTGTGTTCGCTTGTAGGAGTTTGATGGAGACTCTTTCAGTCTGTGACTGCCTCAAAACGGAAACTCAAAATCCAGTCTGAACCTACAGTATGTGTGTCTGGATAAGAATGTTTCACTCCTCAAAAAAAAAAAAAAAAAAAAAAAAAAAGAACTACACAACACTACAACCAAGGAACCTGCATTTAAAACTGGAGTACAAAAGTGGTCTGTCAGTGTTTAGAATCACATGGTGGGTCAGGGAGTAGTGTTAATGAACTTGATAAGGAGAGAATGAGGGGGAAAAGGTAAGTTGGTTGTACTGTGTATGTAAGAAAACGTGTTCTTGCACCATATTGAACTCACTCTAGCTGTGGAAATGAAGGAAGCTTGGCTATAATGTGACTTCATATTTTAAAGATTCATATATATTAAAGTTTATGGGGGATATAAAGGTGTATTTTAAGTGATATGTGCAATATTGCAGCAGAAAAACAGATTTTATTTAGTGTTGTATGGTTTTTGTGGAAAATATACTATACTGATCACAAAAATTGGGGGGTAATGAAATAGCCCCTCATTTTTGTGAGAAGTGTATTTTCTTTACAAATACTCCTGCCCTGTATTCATAGACCCCGATGCCAGGTATGGCTATGCATCAGACCAGGTGTCCCTCATGTAATCTACCAGAGACCAACAACGGCCAGGGCACATTTTTGTTTGTGCACAGATCTGTTCGAACAGTTCAGCAGTAAACATTACATGCACACTTGCCCTCTTGTTACTAATCTACCCTAGATGACTGTTGAATCAATTGCCTAATCAATGAAAAATTGCTCTTGGGTAAGAGTGCCTTTTATTATGAAACGCTTAAAGTAAGTGATATCTAACCACAGAGAAAAGAGAGTCAGGATTGCAACGTGATTTTTTTATAGCTGTTCCCTTTCTTCTCTACTGGATTCCCACATTGAAGAAAATTCCAGGAGGATCTTTCTTTGCTGGACCACACACTGCGGCCAGGTCATGCATCCACATCTGATGGGGTATTGTAGTTGTGCTTGTAAGGCTGAAGAGTAAAGCCCCCTCTGTCTTTCACATTTTTGACAACCAATTCCGAGGGGGGGGGGTGGCATTACCTGATTGTCCTTGTGTTCCGATGTTAATGTGACATTGCTATAAATAAAGATCTGAGCAGTGTGTCACATTCAGTGCTCAAGTGTAATGTCATCCTTAATCGTGGTAATCATGGATCATCATTTTTGGTTGATCTGGTAACTTGCCACATATTTTTTTTCCAAAATTTTTAATTTTGGACGAATTATAAACGCTCAAGTCTTGTGTGAAAGCAGAACCAAAATATAGTTCTCCTACTCTTTGATGTCCAGAGCACTATATAAAATGAGATGGTAGTTACTCAGAATAAAAGTAGTTCTCTGAATGTTATATTCTTTACATTTTAAAGGTGGTGCATGTTTGACTGACCAGTATAATTTAAAATTGCAGATTAGAACACCCTGAAGACAGATTTCAAAATACAAGTTACTTCACTAGCATGAACTGAGCCTGATGTGCAAAAGGGTCAAGCAATACTCTGTAATTGTCATTACATTGCCCAAAAGCCAGTCTGAAAGCCAGAGTCCATGTGTTTGATTCCTGCCTCCTGAAGTATGTTGGTAAGGGGACACGCCCGGTGTGGCCCTACATTATTGTCCATGAAAAGCTAGCTTTCCAACTGCTCCAGTATGGAGTATCACTAAAGGGTGCAGGGTACCTCATCTGGGACCGGTGTCAGATATCATTTCTGATAACCAATGCTGACGCCAGTCTAAATCATGATTCTACCACCACCAGAAGAGTTCCTTTCTCAAATGAAATGTAGGGAATGTCTCCCGTTATCCTTGCTCAAACCAGATAATAGTCCCAATGCAAACTGAACCACAGCTTGGTTGTATTGTACGCAGGTTCAGTCATTGCATATATTGGTCGTCAGGCATGCATTTCAACAGAAGCAGATATCGTATGGTTTGGGTGCATCCAGTGGCAGCAAGAAACTCTCCCCGTAACTCTGTTGCACTGCTGTGCCTGTGATTTCTTGCGAATAAGGTCATCTTGCTGTTGTGGGCAGATGGGCGACTTTGCGCTAGTCTTTTTTATTTATACTGCTCCGATCTACTAATTATATTTCGGAATGTTTTAAGTGTCACTGCCACTGTTGTGTGTTAAAGATACCCTACACTTCTCCAAGTTTCACATTCATGTAAATCTGGTTGCAGAGGCATTGCACTTTTAAGATCAGGAAGCATTCACACTTTCAGCCTTTTATATAGTGCATTTTCACCAATTAAATAAAAGCTGTTGTTGCATCTCATTTGCATTATAGAACTTTTGACTTGTCCTTTGTTTTTCTGATGTTCTTGTTAAAAAAAAAAGATCAAATGCTTCTTTTTTTAATTGCTTAGACACAGATATTCTCTAATGTGAGCAGTGTATGAATGTTTGGAATGAAATGGAATAGAATCAGTGATGCACGATGTATAAGCACCAATTCTACATAGAAAAGAAAAATCACCCCATGTTAAATTTGAATACTTTATTACCTTGTTGTGCATTTAATATCAGGTAATCTGAATGGAGGAGGATACAGCCCACTGAAGTGTACAATAGTGTGTGTGTTAACCCTACGGACAATGGCTGGAAACAAAATTTCTTTCTTCCACATGAAGGTGTAAAAAGGTTTAATGGCAAGCTTCGTCATGATAAGGGCTTTCTGAAGAAGCAACTGTTCAACTCAATAAACAAGAACCAGAAGGTAAAACCAGCCAAGAGCTTGTTGCTTTGATGGAGATGTCCAGAGTTCAATATGGGTGGAAAAAGCAACAGTGGCGCAAAAATTCTCCTTCCTCAGCAACCAGTATTAAAAGGCACTTTTCTGGATGATAACAAGGAATTTTCTGAACAGAGAGAGATGCTGATTTTCTCTTTTATGCAAACGCGCTTAGTCCTCAAGAATAAAATGGTCTGGGGGAGGAAACAAGAATATGGTTTGGATTATCAAAACTGGCATGACAAGTAATTCGATCAGATTTATTTCACCTAACAGAAGGTAGATTACCTGCTTTTAGGGACTACAGATCACCAATAGGAATGATTTCTTCGTTGATGAAAAACTCGATGGTCTCCTCTTCCCAGTCATCAACATTGCTGTCCAATTCATCGGTGTCCACACCTATCAAAAAATTAAATTAAATACACCAATAAGACCAAATTAACACAGATAAAAATTCTATAATCGACTATAAAACAAAGGAGGCGCTTTTATGTTGTTCAATAAGTAATGGCTGTTTTGTATTACATTGTTTAATATAAACTCTGGACATCGAGACAGCACATTGTTTAGCACCGTCGCCTTCAAGTTCAATCCTCCAACTCTATCAGCCTGCATTAGAGGCTGACATTTTTTCAGGAATCCCACGGGTCACATGATTACCGTGGGACAGGACTTAACTATTACTCACGTGATTGGGACGGTACAGGATAAAAAGTTAACGGGAGCGAGAACCAGTAAATAAGACAAAAGACAACCATAAAATAGGCACAGCCATTTGGTCGTTTTTTCTTTTAAGAACTACACGGCCCAGAAGCCAACGGTGCTTCCGGCCACAGCTTCCCGCCGGAATTTATAGAACAGCAGCAATGGAGGGAGTAAACACAAGGGTCTGAAATTGCATACTTTGTATTCGGACACACTACATGCTCTCACCTACTGTTTTTGCGTACTGTATAGTATGGAAGTATGCGATGTCGGACATCAGCCAAGCACAGAAACTGATGTCGTAAAAATGGCACTGGCACAGTATAAGAATTGTGAAGGTATTGCTTTTATGCACATTTGCTGGTTGACAACAGTTCTCTTGCTTTGTGCAGCTTTTTCTTTAGGCAAATTACGCCTAATGTTTTAAGGAAATAATTGGTTAATAAATGAGTAAAATGCAACTTTATGTTATGTTTGGGTTTATTTAACAGGGACTGCAGCTGGTCCTCCATAGGAAAAACTATAGGCCATGTATTATTTATGTTTTGTGACCTTTAGTGAAGGATTTTTTAAGGCATAAAATGTCTCCCTATATTACCACAAATGAATGGGGATATGCTTAAATTTAAGGGTATTGCCTAAAAACTAAAATAAGTAGGAGAAATGGGAGCAGTACAGGAGCAGGAGTCATTTTACCAGGAGTGGGACAGGACAGGAATGAAAGACGTGGTTAGGTCAATTGATATTTCTGCAGTGCTCTACAATGGATTGGCACCCTGTCTAGAGTTGTTCCAAAGTTGTGCTGCCAGCTAGACACCAGCTTATCCATGACCCTGACCAGGATGAACGAATTAAAAAAACAAAAACAAAACACTCCATTGGAATTTGGATGCAACAGACGCGGCTAGTGTCAGGGTCGGTAATGTTCACATCCCCCTAGTTTTTCATGCAAATTTAGCAGAATTTGAGTCACATGACTCAGGATTTGTATGCATGTATGTATTAATATCAGAAAGCTGACCAGATTCTGGAATGCAGTCATATTTTACAATGAACCCACCTCCTCTAAGCTCAAGACGGAGAGGCCTCTGCTCTTGATATCTCTTTATGGCAGCCTCACGGTACTTGCGATATTCCTCCATCATTGCGCGTCTTTTGTCAACCAGTTCCTGTGAAACATCAGAAACATTCAGTGTGCTGATACAGTGGAATGGGGTAAGGAACACAAACCCTAAGCTGAATGATTACACTGCCTACCTTTGATGCTTTGGACTGACTGAGTCGATCTTTTTGTTCAAAGATCTTTGAGTACTTTTTCAGGTCTTTCTTGATGGCCTGGTGAAAGATAAGAAACAATAAAACAGTGGCGGCTTAGTAAAAGCAGAGGGGTTATGTATGTGTATATACTCGTTCCTGCATCACCTTTATCTGCTCCTGAGAGAGTAGAGAGGGTGGCCGAGGCCTCCACAGCAGCTGGCAGAAACGGTCTTTGTTGTTCTTCTGCAGCAAACGGCCTTGAAACGTCCACAGCCAGTAGGCATTGTCAACCTGCACAAACCAATACCCATACTCAGCATGGGGTCACGGAAGTAGAAGTTTCTTACTTAGAGACCCCGTAGATCAGGAACAGATAATTTATATTGCCTTGTGGCTCCACCAGGACACGGAGGTCACCACAAATCTGCCGGTTGGGTCCCACTCCACATCTGAAGCCATGTAATGCTCAGCAATGTTCATCATGGTACAGTCTGAGGTGTCCACGAATGCCAGTGCTCCATTCATGCTGCCAACATTAAACAGGTGTTTATTAGGAGTAGGATTATTGGGGGGGGAAATCATCTGAATTCCAGGCCTACCACAATCCCACAAACTCTGCAAACAAGGGTCTACAAAAAGGGTCAATCCTATAATCAGAATTGGGGGTGTTTCTAAATTGTATATTAACAAAATAAGCTTTGATAATATTTGAGCAAACTTGAGATATGGACAGTAAGGCTCAACATGAATTTGAAATCTTCTGTCTACTTTATTCACAAAATCTGAATAGCACAATAATCATTACTGCTACAGATTACATCTGAACTGGAATTTCTGACATTCAAATGTGCTTTTTACTCCCTAGATTCATAAATGGTTCCAACTTCATTTTGATTACCCTAATATACAGCTTGGAGAAACATCATTAACGATGCATGTATTTATTGATTTCTATCTGTTACAATGAGTGCAGCGGATACAATGTCAAAGGAACATGTCAAAACTTCTAAGAAAATAGACTACTCAAAAACATTATTCAATTTCTCATTTTACCAAGAATAACCTACAACCAAAAGCTTTGTTGCCAACAAAAGGGAGTTTTTGTCACTGGCACAATGTTGGTAGCAAAAGAATGTTGCATCAAAAGAATGTGTTAAACCCCTGAGTACAGCATTTTATTGCTTATATGATTAAAAATCAATTAAGTTAATGAAAAGTACAAACCTCCTTAACCCAGCCAATACCAAGAACTGGCCCTGAGGGCTCCAGAAGATGCTGTTGGCCTGTTGTTTGTCAAACATTTCTAAAATATTAAAAAGAAGGTCAGGTTATGGCACATAGATTAAAACAGACATTAAACTGAGCAATATCAAAGACATTTTACTGCTGGCATGTCCTACAAAAGACACTCACTGATCAAATCTATTTTTCCATTGCTCTTCACGTGATAAAAGGACGCATTGATTCTGGGGGATTCACCATGGAGAACTGCAAATCTGCTGCCGTTAGGCTCCCAGGCAAAAGCAATGATACCCTCTGCAACATGGACATAAAGCATGAAGTAGGAAAAGACAAAAAAAAAACCCTTTTTTTTAGTTAGTAAACCATTACTACTCTCCTCACCTTTCATCTCCACCACATCCACAGGAACCTGCTTTTCCCTCATCCTGAAGATCTCAAAATTGGTGACGATTCCCTAAAGAAAACAACTCTACTTTTAAAACTCAAAAGATTCAAAGATTTAAAAACAGTTCTATATAAACCTCAGTGAGGCTGATACCTGTGTTCCTTTAGGGGTCCTGTCCACCTTTACACAAAGATAATCACCATTCTTCTGCCAATGAAGCTTGCAGTCCACTACATTAAACAGATTACGCACTCGGATCTCGTTCCTGGATGGAAGCTGCATGAGAGTCACTCTTGCCGGGATATCTTTATCTTCAGGAACCCAAAATGCAATGATGTTGTCACCAGGGGACCAGGAGAAATCTCTGCAGGCAATTGCCATAATAAGAGTAAGCAAATTTAAACAGCTTACACTCTGAATTACTTCATGGTTCAGTTACAAGATACAACAATCCAGCCCAGCACTTAATCTCACACTCAAACAAACACACACACACCCAAGCAAGGTCTTTCAACACTTTACATTACAATGTTTCAGCTTACTTAATTCCATTTATCTTCAAACTCTTCTTGTCCAAAAGTCCCATTGACTAAATGAGGAGCAAAACAGTTTTTACTAAGTAGACAGTAGCAAACCAGTAACAAAAAGAACATAAAAGCACTGGATTCTCATCCATTACACACAAAGTCTAGTGAGAAACACTTACAGGCGTCTCATAGATGCTGAGGGTGTCGTGAGTCATTCTGGCAAAAAACTTTCCATCTGGACTCCACCTTAAAATGTAATCATTTAAAACATCCAAAGGTATTAAAATAATGATCAGATTCACAATTCTATTCACTAAAAATCTGCTGCTTTACACCCACTTGAATATTGGCCAATGGGCTGAGCTCTCACAATGAAAACCTCTTTTCTTCTGGCCTGTCAGAACATCCCAGATGATGATGGCCTGTGGGTCATCTTTCGTATCCATGAGCGGACTAAATGTAACCACATACCTGAAGAACAAATACAGTAGAGGTCTTATGCAAGTCTTGTTCTTTTCATTCTGAAAACAATATTTTAAACAGTGACTACATGACACCTAAATACACCTTGAATATCAGTGATGTATTCACTGCCATGGGCATGCAGACAAACATGGACACACAAGTGCAGACCTGACAGAGATCTATGCTGGTTGTAGCATTTATGTTTCAAAGTATAAATACTTTAATGGCATGTATAAAGACGAATTTGAAATGGAAACATTTTAGCTTACTCTCTGTCCCGTTTATAATGTGTTCAATGTATGGCTTTGGAAACATGGTTGCCACAAATAAATAATCAGAACCTCATGCTGAATTTCTAACAGTGTAACTACACTGACAACAGAATTGAACACCACAGTGATCTAATAAATGTTGAATTTCTAACCAAACTGTTTGCTTTGTGCAAGAGGCGCCATCTATCAATTACTGTGTAAGACTAGGAGATCTTTTTAACCACTCTAGCAGCACTAGAGCAATCCCAGCACAGAGCTATGTCCCAGCAGTCAAATTAAGGGAGCAATGCAATGTTTTTTTTTTTCACCATGATTTGTATTTTTTTGTAAAATGTACCCACATTTACTGCCCACCAACCTTACATTACAATCAGCATAAAATGGCGAAAAAGGTTGTACAAACCTCTCACATGGGGAAAAGTCTATAAGCTGGACTCCCTGATGACTGAACCTTTGAATCTGTTTGAACTTCTCACCACCCCACAGGGCAATTCCTCTCTGATGAAACGTGGCCAAGTAGGTACCTTTAGGAGACCAGCGCACGTATGTTTCTGTCCACCGCTGAGACAGAAGGGTAGAAACTTTGGAAATTGTACTTCAATTAAAGAAAACAAAAACAGACAAAGATTGTTTTCTCACCGCTCTCTCTTCCACTTCTATAGGTTCTTTGACATCGTTGGAAAAGATGCCGGTCTTTTCACCAGAATCATAGATTACGCTATACTGATCACGACAGTCCGAATCCTCCAACCAGTGGCGCAGATTTCCCTGTGGTGAAAACAGTAACACCAAATTAAAGCCACACAAGCACACACTATGTCCATTCAACTTCAGTCTAAAATGAGGATAATATTATTAGGGTTTTTTTTTACAGGTTATTATAGGTAATTATTAGGTTATTATTATATCATCATACTAGTTACCATTACACTATAGTATTATATTACTAATACTTAATACTAATAGTATTAATAATACTAAGCCCAATTGTACGTATATCATCTTTTTTTACACAAGCTATTTTGTTTGGTTGTGAAATAATATGGATGTGGCTTTGTGTGTTGTGTTTTCTGTTGCGTTTATTATTCAAAAATGTGTATGTGTCCATGTCACATATCTGCTAAGAACACAGCAGAGCCACATGCAAGCGTCTATCTGAACACAATCAGGCAAGAAGAATCCAAGTAAAACAGGTCAGCAATAGAATAACACAGCAATGGAATAACACTACACACAGTACTAGGAAGGATGAGGCAAGAATTGGTTTTGAGGTCAGAAACACAAACTTGTCAAGAGAACTAGAGTAAACAGCACTACTACATGATAGCACTTTTAGTAGAACTAACAATAAAAAATAAATGTATAAAATAATAAATAAATACACATGTTCTTTGTGACAACGATACTCACAAAATCTTTAAAGGGTTGCTTCTCAGGAGGTTCCCATTCATCACTAATAGTCATATACCTGGTTAATAAAAACAGATTTAAAGTCATATGGCAGTTTAACACAAATATGATTAACAGCGTATTTACTTTTATACATACTTGTCAAAGTCAGTGAACAGGTTAACACGAAATGTATGCTGTTTATCCAATTTGTACCCATCAGCGTTCTTTACCGCTTCATGCGCGTGACTTGGAACGGAGTACTCCAGAAAAATGTACCTAGGGAACAAGAGAGATGGATTTGGGGCCAAATCTGCCAACTGTAAATATACATACTGGTGAAGTGTAAGACAAAAGAAGTGCATACACACTCATTGATCATTTTATTAGGGATGTGTCCTTGTTTTTAGACTCACTGTCCATTGATTCCATTAACTGCATGTTTACTAAAACAACATTATCAACTTTAGGATTTTACAAAAACTAGCATGCATGTTTTACGCAGACATACAAAAACAAAAATTTTGTACAAACCCCGATCGTCTTTCAAGAAATGTTTGTACAAATACAGCTTTAAATTGAGAAAAGTGTGAATCCTTGCATCAATAAATCGCTTGTTAAAACAATTTAATGGGTTCTACTGAAAACGATGGCATGCCAAACATTTTCATATCACTCAAATATCACACAGATCTAAATCATGCAACACAGTTTTTACTTACCCTTTAGTCTTGCCATCTGCTTCTGGGTAGAACTCGTTGGTGATTTTGCCAAACTTGGAAAATATTTTATGGATGACATTCTTGAGTTTCTCCAGACGATCTGGTCCCACTTGAGGAACGTTATCAACCACGATGACAGAATCTATACCATCAGCTTCTTGTGGTTTCTCCCTGAGAATATCTTCCAGCAGTTCTGGTGGTACAAGAACAAATATTTACCTCTGATGTATTCGGCAGAACAGATTATAGTTTTTAGTCAGCTCTGCCAAAGCAGCTGTCAGGTGAATAACTCTTAACGCCATTTAACTAGCCAAACTAACATCTTTATATTCTAAAACAAAAAAGAATTTAGCGACCACTTAGCTTAGATTTATGCGGGTGAACGTAGTAGTAGCTCCTTACAATATCATCTAAATTATCAGTCATTATCTTCCCGCGACAGTCTAACAGCCGTTGGTTTCGAAACAGCTTTTGTCCTAGATTGCTGACCAAATTAATTGCTGAATGACTTTATTTTCCAACAATGTGCAGTTAACTAGATAGCAGTACAACCAACAGAAAAATAAAGCAATTACCAAGTGCTTCATCATAGAAAACGTTGTCAACTTGCGTACAACTGTTAGCGTTAACAATGTGCCAGCTGGTTGCTTGAGCAGAGCAGATATAGCGGCTAAACACCAAACGGGTCTGTACTCCCTAGATCAGTGCACTACATAGTGTATAAAAAAATAGCCTCCGCCCACTAGAAAAAGTACTACATATATTAAAGCGCGCCATTTGGGACTCACCCCGAGACCACGGCCTACCCGACGTCAAGTTGAATGAAATGACTGCGTTAGCTATGCAACAAGACGCGAAATTCAGCAAAAAGTGAATTCGTGCAAAACCGACAGGGCAGAGCACGCCATACTCGCGGCGTCAGAAAAAAATGGCTTCAACAGCTAGCCACAGTTAAATGATGCATGATGGCGGGCGTCGATAAAGCCTGGTGATTTCCTAAAGCAACCTACCCTGATCGGTGATATCATCCACGTAATCCTCGGTATCGCTGAATGAAGGCTCCTCGCCTTCATCGAACCCAATTTCAGCATCCATTTCCTCCGTGCCTCTCATCGAGAAGTAGCTCTCACAATAAAAGTGAATTAATGTTTCTCGGTAACGTTAATTATAGTATTTCAGAGGCTTTACTCGCAGGACCATGTGCGATACAACCGGCGCTAACCACCTAGCGAAGAGAAAAGGAACAAGCCATGTGTGCGTAACCGGCACGGCGGAGATAGAAATTCAGCAGCAAAATATAAATATCTCACATATGCATTTTTGGAAAAGCGCAAAATATACATTTGTATACTTATCATGAGTGCATTGCGCCTATTTCGAATACATAACTGTAGAAAACCTACTTGTATAAATTGAACCGAAACGTTTCTCCCCTCTCTTGGTGAATTTGGTTTTTCCCTGCAAAGGCTAGCTTCCTGTGCGACTCTGTTAGCATCGTAGCGGACGCATCTAGCGATTTACAAGCCATATACACACCGCCTTCTTCTTTCTATGAGAGGAGTGCTTAGAGATCAGCGCTGGTGAGTGACATTAATATGAAAAGTATTTTTGTCCGAGTGTGAAGGGTAATAATAATAATAATAATAATAATAATAATAATAATAATAATAATAATAATAATAATAATAATAATTATTATTATT
>JAUZST010004822.1:0-16014 GCA_034779995.1 Parotocinclus haroldoi
TATTTACACTCTTTTGGCTGCTCTCATCAGGGGACAAAATGGGGACCACTGGCATAATACATTTTTCACTGGACTCCACATTTATCCAGGCTTCTGGATTGGGAGTATAGTCCTGTTGCTGTTTTTTCCATAAATGCACCACTCAACATTCACTTTTTAAGTCCAATTCACTTTTTAAATACCAAATGAATGCAGGAATAAAAATAGAATCAAACAAAGAACACCAATGCCTCACCTCAAGTCCCTGAGCCTGCAGTGGAATCCCATAAGCAGGTGTTCCTGGATCTTTACATGCATTGTTTGCTGGATCTACAAGCAGAAACAGAATATGTCCAGTCAGATATGAAACGCAGTCCTGAAGACAACACCCCAGTGCTTAAGATGACTTTTAATTTCTGTATAGGTTGGATAATACACACCGATGCAGGAGGGTTGAGCTCCACTCCAAGAGCCGTCCTCTTGACACACTCTCCTGGTGGAGCCTACTAGCAGGTAAGGTGGTTGGCAGTAGAATGACACCTCAGACTTATAGGTAAACTGCTTCCCTTCTTTATAGCCATCTGCAGGAGTGCCAGGGTCTCCACACAACACAGCTGGACAGGACCCAAACGCATCGTTTTACACCTACTATACATATTTTATATCAACTGAAGTCCACCTGTTACTATGCTCATTTCTCCACCAAGTTTAGCGATTGAAATTAATTAATGGAACAGTTATACCAAGTTTATTTCTATTTACCGATGACACAGACCATTTACACAATTGCGAATCAATCTAAATATCCAGTAAAATTACTATAATTAGCACTATTAGAAGTATCACATCCACAAATTAAGTATAGGCATGCGCCACATACTCAAGTCTGTGGTCTGACAAGGTTAGGATGCTTAGCACTAACCCATACTACCTTGCCAGATACATTGGCTGTTGTGCTCGTGCAGCTTTAACATCACATATCATTTTATTAAACACAGTGTTTTATCAAACACATGTAGAGTAGGAGTGGGTATGATATGAGATGGGCATCTTATGATACGATATTATCATGTTACATTGCCCAAAATAACTATGACATCATGATACTGCAATTCCAAGATACTCAATATACCTGTATATTCTAAATTGCAAGACAATCCCCAAAACGCATTTCAGTTCTTAACAAGCATAATAAATATTGCTGCGCAAACCTGGGAACACGGCGCTTAACAGCTTGGTGTAAGCAAAGCTGAACATGTTTCAATCCATGCACGTTTTTCTTCAGGAACAGCAGCTGATCAGTCTGCTCAGTGTAATCGGCTGTTCAGTGATTGCACAGAGGACCATTGCATTTCTCTTTGTATGCACCACAGTTTTATCCTATTTGCTAATGCTACCATTAACGCAATCAAGTGGAATTATACATTATTGCATCCGCTAAGTCAAATTTGAGAGTCTTTTTAGATCACCTGTGTGTTTACATAAAAATATTGATATTTGCCATCAGAGTACTGATAATGTATAACACAATAAAACTAATGCGATATATTGCCAGATGAGTGAGCAGGATGCTCAGCAACATTGGGCTGGCACTGCTCTCCTAATAAGCACCAAGATTATGGTGATAAGCAGGTCTTATTGATCACGATAATTACTTGTGCTGGATCTGTTCTCCACCGTGTGAGAACCATTTGTAAGGCACATATAAACGTTTCTCATTCCAAAAATGTGTATGAGTGGGTGTATAAGAGTGTGAGAGAGAGAGCAAGAGAAAGAGAGAGAGAGAGTGAGGGAGAGAGAGAGAGAACGTGTATGTGGTAAGTAGGGCTGACTGAATCAATGCACTGCTTGCAGCTTTACAGTGTAATAAGATTTAATCCATCTAAACTATGAAAAAAAAAATCAAAAATCAGTACCTAGCGGTCAATGTTTATATTAAATAAATCAGTGTATGGGAAACGCAGCTGTATCTTGGCTATTTAGTAATTAGCATGTAGTTTCGAAGAACATATCATAGATGTTAAGTCTTTTTCGCTTGCATATGTTCTATTCTTAAATAATGCATACTTAAAGAATAGATATCAACTGAACAGTTTGTTTATTTGCCAGGTTGCAGCAGTTTGTTAGTTTCAGTGCCGGCAGAATTACTTGCAGGATCATTATCACATTGGGGGTTGCTGTTGCCCTCTCTCTCTTGTAAACTGTAAATGACAGCAGATTCAGGGCATGAAGTTTCCTGGCACTTTCACACAGCATTACTTCTAACACCGTGTCAAAGGCTTACAATCTAAACCTGTAGGCTTTGGCAACAGTTTAAGGCTAGGCACCTTTTATATTCTGTGTTACACACAGACAGTCGGAGCTAGCAGGAGAACATATCTGAAATGTTGACACTTGTTTTGCAAATGTCAAAACCCGTTTTGAGACCTGTCAACAGGTCCCATATCACAAAAATTGTATGTGATCCTGTTGTTTCAAGTCAAAATTATGTATTCTTTACATTTTTAAGATTAAAACCCAAGTATAGTCAAACTTCTTATATACACTCATTGACAAAAATATATCTTGAAACTATTATGCACAACTGAATTATGATATGGGTAAGTAATTACATATGAGTAAAAGAATACATTTATTGATTAAAAGTGTGCAATTGAAAGGAGGCCCTAGTACCCTGTTGGGCCGCCTCTATGAATTAGTGCTGGACCCATACAGGTGCATTATCCTACAGGAAATGCGTGGCCTTGAGAAGCAACACATGGGACCGAAGGTCAGTCCTCTCCTAAGTGTGTCCCTAGTGTCCCTTATTTCACTGTTAGGGGTGACTGACCGTCATAGGAGATGGCTCCCCAGATCACACCAGCGGTTGGAGCAGTGGGTCGCACTGCAGTAAAGGAAGGCTTCCATAATTTAACCCAAACATTGTCAGATCCCAAACAGAAGCTGAATTTGTCCCTAACAGCTATAAGGTTTCGGTTCCAGCAGTCCAGGATTCTCATTTATGACACCACTGAAAACAAAAGATATGGTGGCTGGCTGTCAATAGTGGGACACGTAAGGGTCGCCAACAATTTCCTTCTGCTAAGCACCTGGTCCAGGCAGAGGGGTGTGTAGTGAATGAGCCATCTGTGTCTGGATGATGGACAGTGAAACTGTGGTAGCTGCTAGTGCTTGTTGGCAAAAAGAGTCTCCCAGTGGTGGTCTGTCTATGTCATCTGGAGCCTGTTCACCATGTGTGTCTCCTCATGGAAACACTGCTCCCAACACCTCCTAACAGCTAGGTCAGAACAGCCTAAATGGCAAGCAATTTGTCAAAATGACCAGCCTGCTTCTCTTAGGCCATCGATGCGTCCCCTCTCGGTCTCTGTCTCAAAGTCGGTCAAGTTTGTTGTAAAGGAACGTATAGAATCTGTCATCAATTGCTACCAAAAAGGAATCTCTGACATTCTTCTTACGGGGCAGCTGGAGAAGAACTTTTACACCCTCTTTTATCGAGACCCAATTTCTAATCAGACCACGTCTAAAACATTTAAACATCTGCCTAGGACATAACTGCATCCCGAGTTTTGCAGCAATCCGACATTTCTATCTGGGTGAGTTATTTTTTAAAAGATCCTTAATACTTACGCAAACACTGGGGAATTTCACCACGCCATGTTCCATTCCCCTCACATGTAGCTATTCCAGGAGAAGATAACTGATATCCTCTAAAGCAGCTGTAAGTTATACTAGAGCCCCACTGCAGATCAGATCCCTCCACTTTCCCGTACCGGATGGATGGTGGTTGGCCGCACATGATCACTGCAGGCAAAAATAAATGAATAAATAAATAATTCAATCATTATTATTAATCTAATGCAACCTCAATCCAAAAGCAACTACAGCCATTCTCCTGGAGATCTCTTGATATCCAGAGGCATAGCTACAGGACAGAAAAGGATGGCAGCTGCTTGAAGCCCTGAATGTAAAGGAGGTGCAAACGAGATGTTGAAATGTGGGAATGACTCGAAAGCTGCTGATGGACAATGCACAGAAATATACCAAGTCTTCCCCAAAGAGCCCTATTTCTTTGATTTAAAAGAGTGTGATAAAATTTTAATGATTAGGAAAATTTTCTGACCTATACATAATCACTGTATTACACGTCCTAAGTGTATAGTTAGCTTATCATTTTAAATCTTTACACATCCTGCAGGGCTAGGACATTAAAATTATGAGTATAGTACTAAAAAGCACCTTGTCCAGGGGCCCTATCATAATTAATTTGGGAAAATGTCTACCTTGTTCAGACATATTTAAAACGCTCTATTTACTTTCAGTTATGACATGCAAAATTTGATGCCAGGGACATTCACGTTGAAAGCCCAGTTTAACCTAGGTTGTAAGCAAACTGCTGTTCATATTATGCAGCTATTTTAATTCTCATGATAATATATGGGGGAATGTAAATTGACATTGTGTCAAACAGTGGAGAACGTATACGTTCAAGACTTTAGTCAAAACTTTCCCAATACTCAGAAACTAGGCAGTTGGATCAAACAGAAAACCACCAACATAAATAATAGCATAAAGCTAGCACCAGGGGTGTCGTTATAGGTGGACTTTCTGGGCTTAAGCTGTGTATTGTATTAATGACAGCCCTGAAGGATATTTTCCCAATGTTTATCACAAGACACAACTTCAGTATTGATACTTCAGATAGTGAAATTCTTTTGAAAAATCACCACTGTCATGAAAATATTGACAACTTTTAAAAAAATTTCACTGTAAATTTTGGTGCAGGGTTGCTCTCCCAATCCCAATGCTGTAAATTCATGTCACTCACAGAGTGGAGTACAAGAAGAAGGTGGTGTCATATAGCTTTGCTCTGACAAGGCAGACATCAAAAACATGGTTTAGATTTTTTTTTACCTCAGTAAACAATAATGAGGTAAAATGTGAAATGTCAAAATACTGTGGTGATTTAACCACAAACCTATTATGTATCTTAAAGTCAGCTATACAACATTAGATGCCAGACTGCCAGAGTGAAAAATATTTTCTGTAAGAGAAGCTTTTCAGAGACGGAAGTGACATCCAGTTAACAAATATATTTGGTTACCTTAAGCATTTGAACAAAGTGCAAGAACTGTGTTTTGTGCAGAAAATGGGTGGTATCCAAAACTATTTTGGAGCTAGCTAAATTAAAAAGTGTGCTTTGTAATGTGGCTCACTTGACAGTAACATGTCACACGCATCTAGCTTAGGATATGAGTATTAGACCTGCTGTATGCCTGAATCTATAAGGTGTTATGATATATCCCTGTTGTGAAAAAGCATTGCTCTGTAATTTTAAAACAAACATGATAAAAATGTTCTGATTTTGATAATACCACTCTTTGTTCACAGTTTGCTTGTCAGTGGTGTTTCTGTGATTTGGGGGAATGACCTGGCAGGTAGCATGGTATACAAGACTGTGGTATTGCTAGTACTGACAATTCCATGAAGCAGCAATATCCTACTGTTTTTCCTGTTTATTTGATGCAAGCATAAAAGACAAGACGGTTGATCTATCTGCTTCCTTCTTGAATGCACATAACCAAGTCTGTGGGGGACAGGTTATGGAGAATGGGTTGTCCTGTCTGGGCACCCTGCTTTTTAGAGCTAATTATATGATTCATATGTTTTAGCTCACACTAGGGATACTTCTTTGTGGTGAAAAGTGTTTCCAGTTTGCGATGGGTAAACCAGATTTGGAGAACTCTCTGTGGCTTACTTTATCAAAGATGGAGTGTTCATGGCTGGTGGTTACTGTCCACGGGGCTTATGAACACTTAGGGCAATGCTATGGGTTTTGGAGCCATGTACTTGTCCTTCCCTTGTACTGAACTGTCATGTGAGCATTTAGACATCCAGCTGGTCAGCTGTAGGGGCCCTACAGACATATGCCCCTGAGTGTGGGGTCTCGGGGTGGCGTGGCCGTTCTGCTGGCATATTCGAAACAATGTTGGTGTTGGGAGGTCCACCTGAATGTGTTTTAAGTGACCGTATTTGTCCTTACAGGTTAAGGGAAGGACTCTTAGTTCCTTGCTTATCTAACTTTGTGGCATGGATTGGGCTATGTAACAAGTTGGATTATCTGTCTTCTGGGTTATAACAGGAGCTTTTGTGGTAATCAACAAGCATTATTATTTTTCATGTTTGTGTCATTTGAATTATTGCGTCTTACTGTGTGCGGGCATGTCTTGTGAGCCTCAGCATGTCAGAGGTTGCTGATGTCCGTTGGGCAGGTTCAATATTTTGGAGCTTGAGCTTGAATATTGACACTCTTCAAACCTGATTTTAATATTTTTTTAGGTATTTCAAACTACTTTGAGCAGTACCATGATTTGATGCTTGCTTTGGATTTCTGAGCCTAGTTTTGTATTTTTTGTGTGTTCATCAAGGTTGTGTGCGGTGGCAATTATTGGATATTTTGCCTAGACTGAATGTAACACAACAACCTTCTAACCACCCTAAGTGAGTGTGTAGTCAGGTGTACAATACAGACTCTGGCTTGAGTGTGACATTAATAGAGCTTCTCTAACAACACTTATGGACTGGCTGTTTTTTTCCATCATTAAACCATCTACATTATTCTGTCTGGACAATAACTGGTGGCAGAGAATGTCAGCAAAATGCTGACTCACACAGGATATCAGAACGTTCCCACAACACTTCCACATGGAAATCTAGCAGAGGGAAATATAGCAGCAAAATAGAACTGAGTTGAAAGCTAAGTGGGCAGTCTATATGGCCTTGACATGCTTTGTTATATTCCTGAAGTGTATAATGTCTGATTTTATGTTTTTCAGAGCGCCTTCAAGTGATGTTCGAATAACATACAAATATAGACTTTTTCTTGGTTCTTAAAGACATTTCACCTCTCATACGAGGAGCTTTCATTAGTTCTGGAAAGCTTATAGGAAGTCCCAGGTATTTAACACTATTGGGATTGTCACTTTGGAGCTGGTCATGAGGGTCCTTGACCCACCCTGTTAATACATGGGTCTTACGATCACAGGGGCCACAGGTGTGACCTATTAATTAGTCATTGTTCCACCCAGCCATCATGTAAGCCCTTAAATGCACATGGGTCGAGGTGTGAATGAGGGTTAAATCTCCTGGGAAGGGATCACAAGATGTTCAAGAGCAAATAATCAATCCCGTTACCCTCAACTCAACACTCAAAGCTACCATGAACTGAATGACTGAGGCTTAATTATTAGCTATGATGTTACTGGTCCTTCTTCTACACTGCACTAGGTATGTATATGTCATCTGTAGTGAGGTGAGTGCTTCAGTGAAAGTTTATTGCTACTTTCTTCCTCTATCATTATTTCTCATTTGTGAAAGGGGGAGGGTATTTGTGCCTTGGGATCAAATGCGAACAGAAAGCAATGATTAAATGGAATTACTCTGCAGATCCTCTCCATGAGTGCACTGTGTGCTTAATTTGTCATGCTGTACAAAACATCTGACAGCTCTTAACCAGTCTAAACTGCTTGCTGTGCATTTCTGTTGCCTGATGCGGTTTAAAGATGACATCTGACAAAAGAGATCTACCTTTCACAGGTAGCATCTTTCCAGTATTTGTAAAAGAATAATCTCAACTCTTCTGTTGTAGAAATGAGGAGAAACAAGATCAAAACATTACAGTTTTTTGATGTGGGGATTTAAAAAAAACTCCACTTTGGTATTTTGATATTTAGAATTAAAATTGTTGACATGACACAAGTATTTAATATCCTTTCTTGACTTGTTGGAAGGACTGTCCTTCTGCTGATGAAAAATGTTTAATATTACACTGACACAAACAAAGAGGGGAGAGTGAACACAACGCATAACAGGGTAATTTTGAACCAGAGACCAACAAGCACATACTTTTTTCAGCATAATCAGCCATATACAGTGGTCTTATATAACCGATTCTATGCCAGTCACACAAACTCTTTAGCACCTAAAAGTCAGGAACTGTAGTGTTAAAACACTCAACCACTCATCGATTTGTTTATCAGACCCGCTGCTAACGTGGTGTTGCATTTCAGATGTGTTTTGAGTGCTACTGAATAAGTAAACCCCTTCTTTAGCAATTAAATTGTTCCATTAAAATGAAAATGTAACAAAACTCTTTCTGTATGCTATAATTCATAGTTCACATGTAAAAAATAGAAGTTGGAATCAGCCAAGAAAAAGTGCATTTCTATTAAACCTAAATACAGTATCCCACAAAACTGAGTACACCTCTCACATTTCTGTAACTACTGTATTGTATCTTTTCACTGGACAACACGTCACATGATATCAGGGAGAGAAAATGACTAACTGGGCACAATTTGGCCATTTTCACCTAGGGGGGTACTCACTTTTGTTAGCGGTTTAGACATTAATGGCTGTTTGTTGAGTTATTTTGAGGGCAAATTTACACTATTATACAAGCTGTAGACTGACTACATTGTATCATATCATTGTCGTTCTTACATGATAAGATATAATAAAATAGCTACAAAAATGTGAGGTGTACTCCCTTTTGTGGGGAGTCTCTTATATATATCTCTCTATATTTGTTACATTTGCTTAGAAATGTTCACCCTTCTGAAATAAAAGGGAAAATATACTTAAATACGAGAAAGTAGCTTTTATTTGTTTAACATATATAATTAAATTATAAAGAGGTCTTTCATGTGGTCATTTTATTAAAAAAATAATTACATAAATGAACAGTAAATATTGTTAAAGGGATATAAAAAGACGAAATTTCTGAATGTATGAAAATTTCCTAAGCTTATATATATATGTACATATATGTACACAGCAAAAAAGTAGATGGTGGAAAGCATTTAAACAAAACTGCTAACAGGATGGCAATTGATGGTAAAGCCTTAATATTACAGAAAGATTCCCAAAAAACAGCTTTGATGCATTTTATAAATGTTCTTTTTTACCTTTGCAGCTTGGTTTGGTCTGATTCCACATGCCATCTTTAGAGCAGTAGAGAGTATCCAAACCCGGGGGGTCCATGACATATCCAGGGTTGCAATGATATCTCACTGTCTTATTATAGGTAAACTCATTGCCTATATAAATTCCATTGGCAATGGGACCAGGATCTCCACAGTTGATAACTACAGAGAAACAGTAGAATTAGATATAACTAAAGGAAGCAAAAAGTTATACTATATTATGAGTTATCTAGTTATATTAAAAAAGGGTCTCAGCTCTGACCCATGCAGTCCGGAGGTGAACCTGTCCATGTGCCATTGGTGGTGCAATGGCGTGTTGTGAGGCCGGTGGTCTTGTAGCCCTCCCAGCAGGAATATGATACCGAACTGGAGAAAAGCATACCATCACTGAAGACTATCCTAGCATGGGCTGGAGTTCCAGGATTACCACAGGACACAGCTGGGAAAGGCAATGAAAAGTAGAGCATAAGGAAAACAGCCGTAATAGAAAACAGTATACCTGAGATAACAGCTGAAAGCAATTTGTGAAAAACTACTTTTAGCACTACTAATATTTTAGGTTACTTATATTACTTTATAGCAATAAAGCACTGCTCATTTGATAATAAACACTGTCTTCCATATAAAAATAAATTGCTACTTTCCTATCACTTTTTTAAATTGATACTCAAAAAACAGTAAGTGTCAACATGGTATAACATGTCTGAAAGTAAATAATGTTTTTAAATCACAAATAATTAAAAAACACTTCAAAAACATTATTTACTTGCAAAAAGTTTATACCATGTTGACACTTACTGTCTCATTCATATTGTGACCAATATATATATAGTATATTAGTCAAAACTAGCACATCCAGAAAGTACTGCTGCTAGAAGCTTTATCTGAAGTTTGTTAATATAAATACACTCACCTCACAAAAAAAAAAAAAATACGCACACCCGGATATGTAGGATTATTTCTCAGACAGATATATAAATGATTACAGGTGTGGTCTGATTAGGCCCTGGGTCTTGCCACAAGATTGAATTTTACACTTTTACTATGGCTTTTTTGAAAGACTGCAACTGATTAGCATCTTCAGTAAAAACAAAGTAAGTGATCCTGGTTATCCCAGAGTCCTTTTTGACAATATTCTTTTTTCATGATTAATTTAACAATTCTGTTTGTGAAAAGTTTTTGATTTGATGCACTCACATTGATGTAAGATGCCTTGACTGCAAATTAAATTTATAGAATATGGTTACTAGTAGAAGATTTATAGCAATGTAATTCAGTCAGTTTTCCTCCAAACACAAGAAGAACAATGTTTTAACCTACACATTACTGATGATCTGTTCTCCACTGCATTAAAAATCTGATGTTCTGACTTTTAACAATACCAATCTGGCTGGGATCATGACAAGTATCAGCAGCTGCACACTTATGTATTCCAATTAAATAAACCACTAAAACATCTGCCTTGCCTTTTCCAAAGTTGATATTTGTTGCTTTTCACTCACTCATCGTTGTCGTCCTCCCACTTAACATCGAATGGGTGTCCCCATATAATTTTTTTCAGTGCATTGACCTTATATGGACATTTTTTATGGACATAGTGTCTTTTTGAAGAGGTGCATATTATCAAGAGTTTTGTGCTTTGTATTTTATTGTGCTTTATAAAGAAGGAAGAACATAAAAGCATACATGCACACGGATTCAAAAATCAACTGTATATTTTTTTCAGATTCTTAAAACCACCGGGCCTTAATTCAAACAAAGACCATTACTACAATTAGTACTAGAATCAACATTTCAAATGAAGCTGCTATTTGATTTGTATTAAACTCATTTAGCCCACATTATTCTAAACTTCGATCACTTGAGTCTTTAGTTTTTTACTCATGAAAATTCTTGAAATTCATCAGAATCGGTTTTCATTGTCCATATTCACACTCGCTTTAGATTTTGATGTAGGTACTTGTTTTAAAGAGGGTGCACCAGACAAAAGTTGACAAAAAATTGGAAAATTTGAAGGTGCAACTTACACGGTCATATCAAGTGCCCCATATATATATATATATATATATATATATATATATATGAAATGTTCAACAAACAACAATATTGCTGGTACTAAATAGCTATATAGACAGAGGTAAAATTTAATGAGAAGGGGGAGAAAGGAATATAATTACAGCATCAAATTTTTATTGGGGTCTAGGGCTTTTACCCAGTAAAAAAATAAAATATTGTAAAATTTGGATTCTAATCATATGATGAGCATTTGTATGAAGTAGATAGGAAAACTTGTGAGCAAAGTTAGTTTAGGACCTTTATAAGGCTATAATAGAATGGGATCTGTCTGATGAACATTTATTTGATGAACCTGGATAGTGCTATTTGTACTTAAAGCTTTCTTTCGTTTTGTTCTGTGCTAAATACACACAATAATCCAACTCAGAAGCAGTGCTGCTGTCAGCTTTATAAAGTACCACTCCAGTAGAGTCTCTTTCTAGCTAATCTTCTCTAATCTTACACAGAGTCCATTCAGGAAAATTACTTCAACATCCACCAACATTCCAGTGTGTTTGAAACACCAGTGTTTGCAAGATTCCTCTACACTAATGTGTGTAGCTACTAACTTCCAAAACTAGCTTCCAAAAATGAAAAAAAAAATACAGTTGAAAAAATTGTTCACACAAATGGTGAGCAAACACAAAGGGAGGTTTACTTTACACTTCCAGCAAACAGAGATTTTTTAACAAGAAATGGTTCTAGTTGTTTTCCTTGTAAAAGATAAATGACCTGCTCACAGCCATTTTTGCATGCTTGTGATGTAGGTCAACCCCATTAATGCAATTTGATATCCAGTTCGTATTAGTCATCCAAAGAGCACAAGTCCTACGTGTTAACCTCTCGAAGACATTTATCATAAACAGCAAAACTGTTATTGCAAATTTGCACATAGCTGCTTACCATAAACACAACCAATAGCGAGAAATGTGGTTAATGAGATCTCAGTGAAACAGCTCTGCTCTTGTACTTGTACTTTTCCACACATTAACCAGGCCATTGCTTGGTCTATAGCCTATAACTTACATGTAGCAATGTGTGGTTTAAACTGTATCCCGCCTACGTCACCAGGCAGCATTTACCAGTCTCAGCTTTCTTAGAGCAGCTATTAAAGTCAATTGCTCAATTATGAATGGTCTCTAATAACACATCTTATTGATATTGTGTACACAACACATGCACTTTGTATTTTGTGCACAGTTTGGTGGCAAACAAAACAAATAGGCACAACACAGGCAAGCAGATGCATCAGTCTCACCAAGTCATCCACCCGTCATTCTGTTTTCTGATTTACTGATTATGGGAGATAGTACCTTATTTATGCACAAAAAGGCATTCTGGGGTACCTGTTATATGTGCTCTGTTTCCTTGTTTTCTTATTATATATTATAATCATTGATTAAGCATTTGTACTTTGATACTGAGCTTTTGATCCAGTCCCTGTTTGTGCATTATGCCATCACCCACAATTATTGTATTTTTAAAGGAGGTTTTTTTTCCTGTGGGCTATCTCTTCCACCTCTATTTAACCTCTATTTCTTGTTTTCAAACTTGTCTTGAGTGGTTGGTTTGACATATTTCTTCCATTTGCTGTCCTCTGAGCAGATTTAACTAAATAACAGAAGTAACGGTAACTACAAATAAAACATTTTAAAACACAAGACTACATAAGAAAACAATGTTTTCAAAAAAAATCTTAAGAAAATATATTTTTTTAAAGAATTGCATTTCGGGACATGCTTATGAACTTCTCAAGAACCTCACCATTTTTTAAAAGAAGTTTTTGTCAATCTGGTCGCCTGTCCGTAGACCCTGCTTTATTTCCTGACTCTACTTACCATCTTGCACTTTGGACTTAGCCAGGCAGGATTGATATTCCAATTAATAAAAATCTGGACTGTCTGTTTGTTTAGTAAATAGTTTACAATAGAATACAATGAGTTTCTTACATGGATTACACCAGCATGTCTGCTGCAATTTCTAAAATAAATAAAACTAAAACCTTTTTTTTTTACAGTCGCCTCAACAATATATTGGATGTATAAAATATGCTACCATATATGCTTGTCTGGCATTTTTTGGTATAGGTGTTTTGATCCTGCCAAATGGTACTACAATTTGTGTTTGTTTACTAACCAGCATGGGTTAGAGCAATCTCCTTTTGAAAGCCTAATAATCATGTGTATCGTTTTGCGCTGCCACAATTATAGGGTATTTTGTGCATCTTTAGTAAGCAGAGTCATTGAATTAACCATAATGACTGATTTTAGGCCTAACAGCCCATAAAATACAATCAATTTTAGACTAGCTATGGAGAGTGAAGAGCTTGGTCACCAATCATTTGCTTTAAAAGCAAACCAACCTTGGACAAACCAATCCCAACATCCGTTGTTTTGATATTTGTTTACATCTGCCAACTGCATTTAGATTTTCACTAAAATGACAAACACTGAAATTTTTAGAAAACAGGTTTATACAGAAAACCCTTTTGGTTGGGTGTGTTCCAGCTTACCATCACACATAGGCTGGATACCACTCCATGAGCCATTCTGCAGGCAGGTCCGTTCGGAAGAGCCAGTCAGTGTATATCCTGCCTCACAAGTGAAACGGAGAAGGCTTCTCACATGAAATTCCTCTCCCAGGCGGGAGCCATGAGGTGGGACCCCAGGATCTCCACAAAAACCCACACTACCACCTGAAATGGAGTAGATTTCTTTAGAAAATTTGTAGTTTAAAATAAGTAAATGTAGTCCAACAGTCTGGGTTGGCTAACGTTTATATGATGAACTATTTGAAAATATTGCATTTTATATAAGGCCAGTGCATATTTTAAAATTAAGTTAGATGTAAAAACTGTTAAAAAAGTTAATAGTAGTGGATTCCATTCTAATAGTAGTGGAGTACATTCTTAGAAATAACTTTATTATTAAACTGTAATTTAAAGGAGAATTTTAGAACTTCACAAAAGTCATAGGATTTTTAGATTAGTCTTTAGCCAATTAGATTCGTTGGTTTTACAGTAATATAATATCAATATAAAACATATTGTCAACATTTGGGCCCAAAATTCCCAAACTGGGATTTGTCTATCCATAATACTATTTCCCACCAATCTTCATTCCAATCTTTGTAAGCTGTAACATATCTTAATGTTAATAATGTTAACCCATTATCCTATAGTAGTTTCTTAGCTGCTACCCTTCCAAAAATACTATGCCTGATCAAGCTACTTCGGATTGTAAAAGGTCATCTTGGCATTCTGATGCAGCTGCAAGATGCTGCTTGTTTCTCAAATGTAAGATCATGCAGAATACTTGTAACTGTAGTCTATAGAATCTTTTCCTTTTTTCAGTGTAAACTTGCATATAATTTCCTGTATTTTCTTGTTGTGTTCTGATAACGAGAAGGAGAAATAACTATATATGTTATATATATGTCATATATATGTTATATATATGTTACATAATACCAGTGTTAAAACAATGGTAAATCTAATATAGTGGTGGTCTAAGACATCTACATACTGTACTGTACATGTACTGTGCAACAGTTTACTTCTAACTTTCACCTAATGTATGATGACGCAACAGATGTGTTACAGATACAGATACAGTGTTACAAATCTAGTTAAACACCACTACATGCAAACGCTTCACGTCTGTTTGAGCATGTATGTATGTGTAAGTCATTATTATCATTAGACAAAATCATGGGCCAGTATCTCAGTACCTGAGCAGTAGGGTGGTGAGCCACTCCAGCGCCCATCTTCTTGGCAGTGGATTGTGGCATTGCCAACCAATGCTCGGCCCTGAGTACATGAGTAATGTACCACTGCACCATGGGTAAAACTCCTTCCTGAGAGGGTGGCAAATTGCGAAGTCCCCGGATCACCACAGGATATAGCTAAAAGGAGAAATTTTTATAACACACTGCTCACAAAAAAAATATTTGGAAACATCTCCTAAGTTTTGTGAATTTATACATTGTATATATACAATGCTGTTACACCACTTCGGTGAATGTCATGAACCATTCATTTAGTATATAGTAAATATATATATATATATATAGTATACAATATTTGTTTTTATATTTCACTTATGCCATGTATTTATTGATTGACAAATCGGAGTTTGCATGGCTGCCTGGCACCAATTAAGTCGATGTCAAGAAATCCAAAGTTCAAATCCCCCATTTTTCATTAACTCAAAGATCTAAGACTTTTTCTATGTAAACAACATGCCTTTTTCTCTCAAATATTGTTCATAAATGAGTCTAAATCTGTGTTAGTGAGCACTTCTCCTTTGCAAAATAATCCATCCACCTCACCTTAAGGATTTATCCATGAACATTTTTCAAACATGCCATATGCCATCGAATGCGGGCATTTGCCCACTCAAGTCGGTTAAGACAACGAACTGCAGTCAGATGGAGAGATGCAGATGAGCTTCCCTGTGACGGTTTCTGACAGTTTGTGAAATTCTTTGGTAATACAAACTGCTTGTTGCAGCAGCTGACCAGGTGGCCTGTCAGACAATATTGGAGTTGAAGATGCTTTATGTAGCAGTGGGTGGATGTGGGCTGGTGTGGTTACACATGGTCTGTGTCTGTGAGGACTTTGGATGTATTGTCAAATTCTCTAAAATGCCTTTGGAGATGGCTTATGGTAGAGAAATGTATATTCAATTCACTGGCAAAAGTTTTGTTGGACATTCCTGCAGTCAGCATTCCAGTTCCATGCTCCCTCAAAACCTGCGACATCTGTGTTATTGTGCTGTGTGATAAAAACTCTAAAAACACTTTAGAGCGGCCTTTTATTGTAGCCAGTTTAAGGTTCACCTGTAAAATAATTATGCTGCCTAATTAGCATCTTGATATGACACACCGGTGAGGTGGATGGATCATCTCAGCAAAGAACAATTGCAACATAGAAAAAGTCTTGAGTTGGGGTCAAATGGGGGAAAAAACAAAAGTGTTGCATTTATATCTTTGCTATATA
>JAUZST010004823.1:0-16014 GCA_034779995.1 Parotocinclus haroldoi
GATAGATAGTTTAAAAGGTACACTGTGTATGCCCAGACATCCTGATAAGGTGACAGGGGTAAACCCATGCAGATGCAGGAAGAACATGCAAACTTCACACAGGCAGAGTCCGAGGTCGGGATCAAACGGGGGACGCTGGAGCTGCAAGGGTACAAAGCCAACTGCTGCGCCACCGTGCCAATAAATCAATCAATAAATATCTCAATAAACGTGAACATGAGAATAGGGACTCTTATTTTGATACGCGTCGTTACTAACGCCCCTCAGTCTAGCTGGTGTTTGGCGCGCTAAATTTAATTCGTGTGCGTAAGAGCTAAAGGTTTTTGTGTTTAATACTTTTTATTTGAAACTTTCTTGCTGTATAATAAACCACAGGAAAACATTTATACATGATTACTGTTACGCAGTAATGTCTTTCAGTGTGTTAGTTTTAATGTGAAAGTGAGTGTGTTTATATTTCTGTTTACATTAGCCCGTGTAAACATGGACCGATACAACGATATAAAGGTGCAGTTAAAACACTGGGAGAGCTCGTTTACTCAAACACACAACAGGAAACCTAACAAGGTAAGAAAATACTTTTAATTAAGCTCCTCTTTACTTATTATTATGATTTTTTAGTCTTACTTTGTGAGCACATACTGAGTCCTTAGGTTCCAAACACCAATATACAGTGTAGTAATAATACTTATAATACTGCAATAGAAAATGCGATACCTTTTTTAAAACACATTTTCTCGTGTATATAATACAACGCTTTTATTTAAAAACCGTAAAACCAGCACGACTTATTAAAAAGTAAAATCTTTGAAATACACGCGCTTAACTGACACATACACTGCTTACTAGAATTATATTATTTAATTAGGCTTTGAAATCAGGTGAATCCAATCATCCAGTAACACCATATGAAGATCTTTGGATTGATGTCAAGTCATGATGGAGTAAACATTGATCATTATACAGTATTGTGAACAAATTTTCCCGATTCGCAATTGCAGTGCACACTGTCATTACAGCAAAGGGGCCAATATATCAACCACTACTGAATTCTGAAATATACTGCTTACAAAAATTAGGAGACATTTCAGAATTCAGTAGTGGTTGATATATTGAGCCCTTTGCTGTAATGACAGTGTGCACTGGAATTGGGAAAAAATGTTTACCTCCATCATGACTTCAGATCATTCCAAAGATCATCATATGGTGTTACTGCCGTACTACACTGCTCACAATTGAGGCGATATTTCATTTTGAGTTATCCCCTAATTCTGTGAGTAGCATATTTTGCCCACAGCCGTAACTCAGTAAGTCTACAGTAACAGTGACTAGGATATTCTCCCTAAATGTGTTGTGGGGGAAAAAAAAAACCCTGTAAAAACAAAAGAAAACTTAAGTGAGAATGTAAATGCTCTTTTGATTAAATTGAAATCTTGTACTTGACTTAATTTAATTGTTATTATTTGCGTAAATTTACTATTAATACAAATCTAGGCCACCCAAGCAGTATGGGTCTTTCCACCGTCACTCTAGGCTTGCTCAATTTGGGATTGGCCTTTTAAGATAATATAATGTAATATTGTAAAGCTGCTTCGGGACAATGCACCATTGTAAAAAGCTCTATATAAAGGAAATATAACTTGACCATTCAAAAAAATTGTCGTGTATAAAAAAATAGAACAAGGAACAATTTTACTGATAAGAAACTATTAATCCAGTGCTGATTCTGGAAGATAATGTTAGTTTTATCGTTTATAATATTTAGTTTTAGAGGTTAGCATAATAACCCTTCTTGCATTTGTTATAAGAAAACAACATTAAAGTACGTATATTTTTCCATTCATAAAATAGTTAGTCAGCATGGAACCATTTTGTAAAATTTAATACATCAGTATGTAGTTGCTGAGGCTGTGTGAAAAACCGTTTGAAGTATGATTTATATTAGTCACAGAGATAAAAAGACACTTTGGGAATTTTAAAATAAAGTTCACAGGGGTACACCACTACGACTAGGACACTATTTAGGACCTACCTATTTGTATTCGTATACCCTGAGTAAAGTACTATTGACTACCTGTTTTTAGGATGATATTTCTTCAGCACCAGAAGAGACAAAAAGTAAGTACCAGAAACCTTTGTCGTATTTGTTTGTGTCTACTCGTATTCGTTTGTTGTCCTATATTGATTAAATAAAGTTTAAATGAATATTAATAACATAATGTTGGATTTGGTCTAATATTCCATTGCAGAGCTTTATAAAGAGTACCGTATGCTTAAGGAGGCAAAGGAAAAGGCTACCAGTGAGAGTACGAATCAGGAAAAAGAAGTCCAGTCCTCTGCCAGTGTAAGTGGCTTATACTTCAAAATGTTTTGCATTTCAGGTACTATGTGAACAATGACACTTTTCTTAGATAGGTTTACAGTTTACTTACAGCATGTAGCAAAAGCCATTGTTCAGAGTGACTTAAATAAATGCTTTGTGTTCTACTTGGTGCACATTCAATTATTTAACACAATAGCTCATAACCGAAGAACAATCTAAATTAAACCATGTTTTTCTTTATAGGACTGCTGGGGTGCTCATCTTAATCGTAAAAGCATGCCAGCTGCTATCCCAAAATTCACTTCCAAAGACAAGGAGACATTGCAGACTTCTGCGCAGTACTTTGGCATGAAACTGAAGTCCAATCTCATTAACTCGCTATCTAAGGTAAATATGGAACATTACCATTGTGTGTAGAAGTGTGCATTATGGCCAAAATGTTCTATGATGGCACACAAGACCAAAAAGCAAATTCTGATCAGCACATGTTAAGCTCTGGGATAAATTGGATGATGAAGAAGCAGTTGGTTCTCATAGTCAGTGTTGGATGTAGGATAAATGTTCAAAAATAAAGACCCCAGATACTTTACAAGTGACAAATCAGTAAAACCAGATGCCTGGGTAGAAGAATCTTTTAAATAACAAGGCGGTGTAGTGGGGCAAATTATGAACCACTAACAGGATGTTCCATAAAAAGCCCCCATGATGGGCACGTGACTGTTAGAACGTGACCTTGGAGCAATAGAAGTAAGTTGCCTAGTTTGAATCTTGCTTCCTTTTCCATCATGTGGGTGGTTGGGCACATGTTCTTCATTTGCCTGGTGTGTGGTAGCAGGATGCACTTTGGAAAGAAGACAAGGCAGTGGAGGGAGTGTGATGCTTTGGATAATGTGCTGGCAATGTCTGGACGCTCATGTGGATGTTAATTTGAAGTCTAACACTGACCTAAACATCATTATAGAATAAGTGACCTTAACATTTTGGCTGTTTGGTGTATATGATTTTATATACATGAAAAGGTTTTAATTTTAGAAGAGAATAATAATAAATAAAATAATTATCACACATGGGGGAAATGCCCGCTTTTGTTACATGGACAAGTCTATGAAGCACAATTTTCTGGTGTCTAGGCAGTAAAACAGAGGCAATAAAATAAATTGCACCATTTCAGTTTGTAGTAGTGCAAAATGGGAAGACTTGCATTGTCGAGTTAAAGTATGAGTTCTGGTTTATTGGTCAATCTAATGCATCCTAATTATAATCATTGAAGGGGACTAAACATTATTTTTGTTAATATTTTTATAGGAGAACAGTACACATTTGGAATTGCTATTCTTCAGAAAAAAATTATTTATGAGAGCGCAATATTGTGAATCTAATAGAGTTCGTGAGCAGGGTGTATTGTTACACCCCTTACAGTCTTTCTGTGAATTGTGGTCAAAGTGTGAAGATTACCAAAAAATAAATTTAAATAATTATGCAGACTTTCAACAATGTGTACAGAAATGTACTTAATTACACAACGTAGAGTTGTTTATTAGGTTTGTGTATCCTAGCAACTTAAAAGTGAACTTAAAAAAATTGTTATTTAGAAGTATCTTTATTGACTCTGGACTGTACTTATTTACTGTTATTGTTATGGTCGTCTTGAGCATTTGTACAACACACTGATTAAAATTCATGTAGTTTTTGTTTCTTTTTCCAAACATGCATGACATTTTAGGACAGACCATTTTCTCTGAAGAAATCAGTAACCCAGCACCAGACACCATCGAAGAGCTGTAAGAATGACTCCAGTTCGGTTCCCAGTTCTGTTCCCAGTTCGGTCCCCAGTGCAGCGGCGAGTTTTTCCCCAGAGCCAGCGTACACATGTCCTGAGCAGTTAGCGCTTCCTGGGCCGACAGGTGTTAATGAGTGGGATGACGAACCATCTGATCCCTTTCCCTGCTTTAGCCCCTCTAGAAGCGAAACACTGGGCTCTGAGACTCCGGATAAAATCCAGGAGAAAGCTCAGTTCCTCCGGAAGTCTGTGATCAACAGGCTCTTGTCCGTAGACAGTGGCTGGCTGGAACGCTGTCAGGTCTTCAGAGAAGTGGGAGATGCAGACAAACCTGTTGCAGGCAATGTGGACGTACCAAAAGAGAAGATTGTACAGGCTTGTGCTAGAAAGGATGTGACAGTTGATAAATCGGTTGTTCTACCCACGAATAACAATCCGACTAAAACCTCTGCATCATCACAGCGCACTGAGAATGTGACTCAGATGTGTATAGAGAATTTTCCTTCAAAGATCAACACTGAGCTGAATCATAAACATACTTCTGGAACAGCAGAAGAGGATCACATTGGAGAGCAAATGAAAGACGCTTCTAATACTAGCAGACAAAAGAGAAAACCCAGATCGAAGAAAATTCCACATCCAGAACAAACAGTACAAAGTGGGGGTACTGATGATGAGCAGAAGTTTGTTAGGAAAAAGGGACGGAAAAGGCAGAGATACACTGAAGAAGGAGAAGAACAAGTGGGAGAATCTAAAAGTGTACTAAAGAAACACAAAACTAAGAAAGAGGACTTTACCGAAGAGAATCGTCCTACAAAGCGAAGAAAAAAGAAAGTAAAAGGAGAGGAGGATGATGGCTCTCTTAGTCCTGAGGTTAAGCTGCCTCAGAAATCAAAGATACCTCAGGAGAATCTACTGGGAGAGGTAGATGAGGAGGATGTGAGAGCTGCTTTATCTAGGAAGAAGAACCCACCACAAAGGTACCTTTTTTTTCTCTCAAAGTCGACTGTAGATCTCAAATGATCAGCAGAAGGTGATTAGTGACTATCAAAAATGCTGAGATCACTAAAGAAACCTTGAAAGGAACCATGATTAAATTGGAATCCCATCGTCCTCGATAATGAGATTAATAAATGAGCAGTAATCAGTATAAACATCATTCAAAATGGTGTAAGATGTCCTGTTCTGCATAGCAGTATGAACCTTGGTGTATAACATTAGTCACAGAATTACATGTGCCTGGTCGAGGAGAGATGCCATCTATAGTTTATTGTAGCTTTTAGGACTAGAATCAGAAGCTATAAGTCTACAGATGACAGGATTTGTAGCTTCATTATATCTTAAATAAATGAGTAAGTGAAAACCCTTTTTTCTTAAGTTAACAATTCAAAATAATGTGTACTTGTATAAAGTTTTTCAGCAAAAATAGTATTTTATTAGTATTTAATTGTGTTTTTAAATATTTTTTAACTACAGCAAAATGTGCTACTTTAACAGTTTGACCAAAGTTAAATAACCAAGTGCTGTATTAAATTGAATAACAAAGTAAACAGACAAGCTTACTGAGCTCCTCTAAACATCCTCAATCTAAAATTCATCATTACCACAACGAGCTTCCAGTTGCAGGACAGATGTATGTTTGTGCCCTCATGTTCAGATGGTGTAATAAGGAGAACAAATGTGACATTGTTTCATCCCTAGAGATTACATAAGAACATGCTTCGGTTGCATTTTTAGTAAATAGTGAAACACTACCCCAAAGTGGGTTTTTAATTCATCCTTTTACGTCATATTTAATTGAATATCACATGTCAAGAGATGGTAATTAAACTGCCTTATTTTGAACTGAACAAGGTTACCCAAAAACACTGATGGAAACTATGTGAAGATTAACCTGAAGAACAAGTCGCATGTTAAAGGATTTGCCCTTAGAGGTGCTGCCCTTCGCAAGCAGGTGAACTGAAGGAAACAAACCCTTTGTCCAGTCAGAGTTAAATGGAACCATGGGGGTTAATTTGATTGTATTTCTGTTTGTGGTGTAGATGTATATGCAGAAGTTCCAGCTGAAAGGAGAGCGGTTTGGTGGAGGTCTTGGCCGAGGTAGAGGGAGATTCGGAGGATTTAACCGGCAAGGAGACAGCTGCTTTAAATGTGGTGGCACAGGGCACTGGGCCCGGGACTGTCGAGGACCAGGTGAGAACATTTTCAGCTGTATTTAAACCCAAAAGGGTCCAGTGTTACTTTTCGTTCAGAAATGCACTGATTTTGCTTCTTCTTAAGCTCCTAAGCCTGCTCTGAGCGGGGCAGATCAGCAGGACACTTATCCAGAGGAAGAGGAGCCATTCGAACTGCCCACTTTAGAGGAAGTTGCTAGGGCAACAGGAACTCTACGATCTGATCCTATTGGTGAGTATGGTGTCTGATATGCATGTGCGGTGATTCTAGTGGTGGTTTACTTTGGTATTGTGTATATAAGGGACTTGAGAATTCAGTAATTCATTCATTCATTTTCGTATCCTCTTGATCCTGGTAAAGGTCACTTGTATATCTATACTGCTCCCAAAAATTAGGGGATACTTCGAAATTAAATATCCCCTATGTTTGTGAGCACTGTATATACTATATATGTGTGTGCGCATGCGCACTCACTAGCCAATTTATTAGGTACAACTGCAGATCTACTGGGATTTTTATGCAGGGTTTATAGAGTATGACCTGAAAAAGATAAAATATCCAGTGAAAGGCAGTTTTCTGGACGGAAATGCACTGCTTTTTGGTTTAAGCCGATAGACGGGCCACAATTTGCAGAAAAGAACATCTGAACCACACTGGGTACCACTCCTTTTAGCCAAGTACAGGCAACTGAGGCTACAATTCATATGGGCTCAATAAGATTGGACAAGATTAGGAAAAAACATTACTTGGCCAGATGATTCACAATTTCAGCTGTGACATTTGAATGGTAGAGTCAGAAAATGACATAAATTTGATATTGATGGTTGGGGGATTTGCTTGGCACACTTTTGTACATTGTATAAATGCCACAGCTTACCTCAGAACTGATTCTGAACATGACTCCTCCTCTGAACATGACATGTCTCCTTTTGAACCACACTGCACTTATCTTCTTGTGGCAGCGTGATGATGCACCAAGCCGCAAAGCTCAAATGGTCTCAAACTGCTTTCCTGAACATGACAATGAGCTCAATGTACTCATCTGGCCTTCACAGTTACCAGGTCTCAATCCAACTGAGTTGTATTTGGGATGTGGCGGAACAGGGGATAAATTGGGCTAAATTGCCAGTCCTGAATCAGTTGGTACATTATATCACTCTGAGTGTGTCTGTCTGTACAAATACAGCGTTGTAAAACTTGCTAAATATTTTACCAGTGGTGACCGAACCGGTGAAAGAGGATTTGGATGAAAAAGAAGGTAACAAGGGTGAGGAGATTCTTCTTAATGTCATTCGACCAGATTATGAGCGACCAGCTCCTCCTCCCCCCTTGGATCCACTCTACAAGCTCCAAGAAGATGGCAAAGTACAAGGTAAATCTTTTTCGATTAACAGAGCAGGCGAGGGCAGGGTTTCTAGACATGTTTATGGATGTAATTGTTTTAGCAGAAATTCCTCCGGAGGTGTACCAAGCTCTTCATGACTTTGGATACAAATCCTTCAGGCCTGGCCAAGAGACAGCCATCATGAGAATTCTCTCGGGTCTGTATGAAAGACTGGAAAATGGATATTCAGAAGCTGTTGTAGATTCGTGCATCATGAGTCTGAACGCATCATGGTCAGATCTAGATCTCAGACTTTGCTTGGTGTCTTTATTGTTCAGGTTTGTCTACACTGGTAGTTCTTTCCACTGGTATGGGGAAGTCACTGTGCTATCAGCTTCCTGCTTATCTCTACGCTCAGAGGTCAAATTGCATAACACTTGTTGTCTCACCTCTGGTATCACTAATGGATGACCAGGTAACATTGATTCCGTGTGTTATACTTATATGATGCCTTAGTTGGTTCAGGATCGGATGTCTGTGTGTGTGTGTGTGTGTGTGTGTGTGTGTGTGTGTGTGTGTGTGTGTGTATAGGGGACTAGTCCACACTGTGTTTAACTATGGGACCAACACCAAAAATACATATTAACATTGTTAAAAATAGCTAGTGTCAACATATTTAGACCTCACGATGCACATTTCCTCAGCTCTCTGGATTACCTCCGAAGCTGAAAGCAGCCTGCATCCATTCCAACATGTCTCAGAAACAAAGAGAGACAGCCATTGAAAAGGTAAATGTTATTACTATTATTACTGTAAAGTTGCACTAGTACTTTATATACTGTATAGCTTGTATGGCTGTGATTATAGTTATGTTGATTTCGTTTGTGTGTAGGTGAAAGCAGGCCAGGTGCATGTTCTCCTGCTGTCTCCAGAAGCTCTGGTTGGAGGAGGGCACTCGGGTTCAGGCTGTCTCCCCCCTGCTGACCAGCTTCCCCCTGTGGCCTTTGCCTGCATTGATGAGGCTCACTGTGTGTCTGAATGGTCCCACAACTTCAGACCCTGCTACCTCAGATTGTGTAAGGTAGGCTGCAGGAGGGTACTGCGTACAAGGCTTGGAAATTTTGTTTGATTGCCATTGTTTGATTGGTAACTGTGGTTAATCAACGCATTTGTCTAGGTTCTGAGGGATCGGTTGGGTGTTCGTTGCTTGCTGGGTCTGACTGCTACAGCAACCCTGTCCACTGCCCTGGACATCGCTCACCATCTGGGCATTAGTGATCAGCAAGGTATTGCTGTTCGCTCAGCTGCTGTGCCTCATAACCTCGAACTCTCTGTGTCTATGGACAGAGACAAAGACCAGGTACAAACTCAGTACAATCATAGTTTGTTTGCTCAGAGGATTAGCTAGAATGTACAGTTCTCACATGTCTTTGAACACGCTTGGAAAGTTTTAAAATGGATCTTACATTTTTCTTGTCTGAAATGTCTTACTTTTTGCAGTTAGACGGCAATTTTAGGGATGTCTTATCCCTGTATATTAATAAATGGATCAAATTACACATTAAATCAAATTTATTTAATTAAACAAGATAATCAGAAAAGCAAATGAAAAGTTACATATAGTTGTTTGATTACGCAAACAAGATGCAAACTCGGCTATTGTTATTGAGCAGCAGGTGATATATCAATGGGGGTGAACATGTCAAACTGGACGAGAGTACCATACGTTGACTGTTTAGTATGGTGTATGGTCACCCAAGAGTGACAGTGATGGAGCATGGATAGAATCAGATTGTTGAGCAGTTCTTGTGGGATCCCCTTCTTAACAACTTGCCCTGGAGCAAGAGTGGCAGTGTTCAAGAAGTGTTGTGGGAGGCATAGGACGGTTTGCCAGACCTAGAAAATGCGAAGGCCAGTCCATGCTTCCATTCCTGCCTCCTGAAACTTGTTGCTGATGAGATGCTCACGGTGGGGACTTATTATCGTATATGAAAACGGAGTTGTTTCCAACTGTTTCAACTTGGGGTACAATTCTAGAGTTCAGGGCCTCATCTCTGTATCTTTCAGCAGTCAGCGATCCGTTTCTGATGCCAGCCCAAACCATGGTTCCATCATCACCGAAGGAGTCCCTTTCTCACATGAAACATGGATTCTTGCTGTTGTGGCAGACGGGCAACTCTGCCCTAGTCTTCTTTGTACTGTTCCAGTCCTGTTTTTGCGTAGTTGTCAATATCCCTTCTATGCCTTAAATATTTTACATTTACTTTATATGTTAAATATTTAATACATAATGATTTACTTTAAAGTACATATTTTATTCATGCGCCCAAGTCCCAAACATATCCCCAGTTCAAAAAAATTGAGAGAATGAGGAATAGGAAGTTCTATCATCTGGATTTTTTGAAGACGATGGGAAAACCATAAATAAATCCTCTCTCATTTTGTTCTGTGTATTTGATGATATTGTAACTATGACTAAGAAGGGCAATATCAGTTTCCTACCCTGTTACCTAAATTAGTTTAGGTGTTATTTGTTTACTGTAAAAATGACATTTTTGGCAAATCATTGGAATATGCTCTTTGACCTAATGCTATTAGTATGGATAGCATTTTATACATTTACTTATTATGTACTTAAACAGGACTGAGTAACAATAATGGGAGAAACAGTGTAAAAAGTTGCCTGAGATTGACCATTATTGTATAGATAAATGTGTGTGTTGTTAGATATTATTGAATTTTTAAGAGTTACAACAAGCAAGTGGTACCCATTTGATAGAATGATTCAAACATACTTAATGAACTATATACTATATGATTATGATCATATAAATTCTGTTGCATCACTGTAAATGCCAAAAAGATTATTCCAAAATCATTGTCCTCCAGGCTCTGGTGTCAGTGCTTAAGGGCGAGCGCTTTGGTGCCTTGGAATCTGTCATTGTTTACTGCACCAGGCGAGAGGAGACGAGCCGCATCGCTGCATTGTTGCGTACTTGCCTGCAGGGGGTGATGCTGAGAGAGTCTTCTCGCCCTGTCAAAGACGAAGAGGACAATCCTGTGGGCAGGAAAAAAAAAGCTTTGGGTAAAGTCCAAGGGTGTATCCTTTTGCTTTCTCTTATTCTTATTTTCCATTGACCTTGCTTTATTTCAGTCATTTTCTGTAGAATTTGTGATTATATGTTTATTGTGCATTCTGTCACCCAAACTTCAGCCAGGAAAAAGATCCGAAAGCCCCTGAAGTGGATTGCCGAGGCCTACCACGCAGGTATGTCGGCCTCAGAGCGGCGGCGTGTGCAGAACAACTTCATGTGCGGAGAGCTTCGTGTGGTGGTGGCCACCGTGGCCTTTGGTATGGGCTTAGATAAATCTGATGTGCGTGGCATCATCCATTACAACATGCCAAAGAGCTTTGAGAGCTACGTGCAGGAGATTGGACGTGCCGGGCGCGATGGCGAGCCTGCACACTGCCACCTGTTCTTGGATCCAGAGGTTAGTCAAGTGACATGTAGAGAAGCAGAGGACCTACCATTTTTACGCGATTTATTTACATACCATGCATGTTGTATGAAATAATGTTCGTTTGGTTTTGTAATATGTGCCATTTACAGGGTGGAGATTTGCACGAACTACGTAGGCATATCTATGCAGACACTGTGGACTTCTTCACTGTCAAGAGGCTGGTGCAGAAAGTTTTTCCTCCCTGCAAGTGCAGACTCATCCATCAGAAGAACCAAGAGTTGGCGCAGATGACTGCACAAACACACGTAAGGACTTTTAAATTGATTGTGTATAACTTGTCAGAATGGGACTGGAGTAGTTGTGCTTCTTTTCTTATTTGTTTTTGTGTAAACTGCTTTGTGATAAATTAAGTGTTCTATAAACTAAGTGTTATAAAACATCTATAATTGCAATTTCAGAATTGTTCTCTAACCCTTATTGTGGGTATTAAAACATATATGGCTATGTATAGCTTAGGGTTGTGATATTGTAAATCATTTTTAACGGCATATGAGGCATCTGTATTTAAAGTTCGCAAGAAAGTTTCTGAAAGTTTCCAAAAGCAAGTCTGGCTACATGATTCTTAAATGAAAGAAGTTTGGAACAGCCAGGACTTAAGAAGTTTTGAGGCAAATCATGCAGTGTTCTTAACTACATCTGAAAGTGTGTGATGTTACCCAATAAGTAGATTCGGTTTGATTATGCATATAGCACAGACGGTCGTACTTGTTGGCTAATCTAGGCTTGTTGCTCTGGTACATTTGGCTGCCTAAATTTGGCTGGGGTTGTAGCTACGCAAATACTTTTCATCAAACAATTCCATTGAGTTTATGAGTTACAAGTGTTTCTGCTTCTCCTGTAGGGCATGGAGGTGGATGATGCAGATATGATTGAGTTGATGGAGAAATGTGAAGAGTCAGATACAAACCAGCTGGACAAACAAGAGTGTGCCATGCACACAGACAACCAACACACAGATGCAGATCAGCCGGAAGTCACAGACATGAACGACCAGCAGATGTCGGGTTCATTGGAATGGGACAGACCAACTCTGCAGGATACTGAAGATGTGGTGGATGAAGGAGCTCTTATTCAGAATGAGGGAACAGAGAAGCCAGAAGAACTGAGCAACCAAGCAGAAGAGTTATGTGCAGAGAGTGGCTGGGAGGTGGAAGAGTGCGAGGGAGGAAAGTCGCAGCAGCGTGTGTGCCACACTCACGAGAGAGCTCTTCCAATGCAGAACACGGTGGAGGAGCTGGACATCACAGAGGAGGGTAAGGGGGAACATGTTACATTGGGTTGTATGAGTTTTTTAAACTGACTTAAGATGACTTATCAGAGTATTTGTGTGCTGTAGGTTTGGAGACGTTGCTGTGTTATTTGGAGCTTCACCCTCAGTGCTGGGTAGAATTGCTGCACCCTACGCTTTCAAACTGCCGCCTGGTGTGTTACGGAGGCCCCAGACAGCTCCGCAAGCTCTCAAAAGTGTATGTGCAAGCTTGAAGCAATGCAACGAAACAATACAGGCACTCCCCACAATATGCTGGATCAACTGTGAATCCAGAAATGTAACACACATTGACAAATATGAATTTGAACTTTGATGCACTCATCTGTGCTAAATGAGAAGGGCAGCAGTGTGACTGAGAGTGAGCGGCGCTGGGAATGGTAGTGAGCAAAAGTCTTTATCGTTACACACATTATTTTGTTTTAGATTTTGTTGATATATTCAACACTTTATTACAGTCTATACAGTGTTATCCCCCCCAATCCAGTTATCTCACTAATAATGATGGCAGAATGCATTTCCCTTCGTGCATTACCTTAGTTACCTCAGTTTGCCAGTGATAACGATTTGCCAGACTAATTATTGCACATTGGGACATTAACAGTACAAATTTGCCGCTGTACAAACTGAGCACATTTCTAGAAGGTAACCAACTGTGTTTTGAAGCTTTGGATTACTGTGAATAGCATAAAAAAAAACGTTCTTCTGACGTTCTCCCCGAGTGTAACGCTCTTCTAACTGGATTGCACGTGCGCAAATTTGTAAGGAACTAACCAAAACCATCAACTTGCTGCTTTAAAATGCAGTATTTTTTTAGACTGCCTTTCATGTACTGTAAGCATGAATCCATTCTGTTCGCTTACAATTATTATGGACCAGGAGTTCCAGGGTTCAAATATTACCTCTGCCATTGTTGCAAAGCCCTTAAGCCACTGATACTCATGATTGCATCAGTTGTACGTCACGCTGGTTAAGGGCATAAGTAATGCTAAAAAATAAAGATGAAATAAAATAAATCAATGTTTTTTCTATGTTATTCAAAGCCAGACCTGCAGATAGGTAGACAAGGGCTAGAGGTTGAATGTGTTGTAATCCTGTGCTGTTCTCAGGTGCGCTCCTGTTGCAGTCGTGTTGGCAAGGAAGCGTCTGACAGGAGAGAAGGTGGAAGACTATGACTCTGTAGAATTCGATGTGGTAGAACTGGCTGACACTATGGGCTGGCAGCTTCCATTGGTTAAGAGGGGCCTGAGGCAGCTGCAGTGGGGCACTGAGCGTGGTATGAGTCTTTTAAATTGAGCATGTCCATACAAACACACATCTTTTTAAACGTGCTTATCTTATGAAGCACATTTTTTTTGGCGTAATCAGAGTTAATCTAAGTATCCAGTGCATAGAGTATAGTGCAGTCTGTTTAATTTACTATTTTCCTGTTCTTATGGAGGCTCGGGCCGGAGCGGTGTCCATGTGGAGTTCTCCGCTCTGTCTTTCTACTTCCGTTCCTATGGAGACCTGATGCCGGAGGAAATGGACGAGGTTTGTGCATTCTTGCATGGCAGGGTTCAGGCACAGGAGAGGACTCAGCTTTACCAGCTTAAAGCCTGCTTTAAAGCCTTTAGAAGGTACCAGCGCTGCACTCAGTAACTTCTTTTGATTATCTTTATTTCCTTATGTTTTCATTCCTTCACAGCTATTCTGGTTAGTTTGGAAGGTACTGAATGTAAAGCATGCTGAGAGTTTGGACTCTAAAGTGAAAGTGCACTGCAATGTGGGGGCATCACTGGCCTGTGCTGCATGTTACACATACTCAGCCTCCGGCCCAAGAAGCACTGAGACACGGGACCCTTGGATTAGATGGAACATGCATCTGAAAACTCTGGGAGCTGAACACGGTGTGGAAACCCATGGGTCACAAACTAAACTATACTGGCATTTTACAAAACTTTTCTCTTCTTATATTATCAATCAAACCTCACCCAGGTGAGGTACAAAACCGGGTGTTTCAGCACTGTGAACCAGCATTCTAACACTGAGGAGTTTGTGTTTGCCTTGAGTTTCAAGCAGAGGCACCCAGTTCCTGTGATGTAGGGGCACTCTAGGTCTGCACCATGCATCACATGGGCCCAGCACCACAGAGGGGCCTTGAGCAGGGGGCCTGGGGAACCTGAGACTGACAACTGTTTGTATGAATAAGTCTTAAGCCCATTAAATGTTGCACACCAGTTACACTCATATAGAGTTTGGAAATGTATGCAATTTTTAATGTAGTGGGACATCTACATGAGATAAATACCAGAGACTCTCAACAATAGATTGCTGGGCTGTGGTGCTGAACCTCCCTTTTTGCGTTGCCATCATCCTTTCCCAGAGCTTGGATTCCTGGCACTGTGAATTCCATGCCGCTCTGAGAAACTGTGCCAGGTAGCCACTTGTGTGCATCTTCTGACTCGTCAGAGGCTCCCAATTGTTAACTCGTCATCGTGTGGACTGTTTCTATGTAAACCTTAGATGCCCCTGCAATTGCATGTACAGGCCAATGATTAGTATTGCAGCATATTCCTTTTGATTTTATTCTTTACTTGTTTGCCATAATCTTTTTTTTTTTGTAGCGATTGCCTTATGATGCCATTATTTGTCAATAGTCCTCCTTTCAGTTTCTGAAATGTCATGTTTGCAGTGTTGCGTATCGGAACTGTAGCATGTGTATGGACGAGATGGATGAGGAGCGTAGCTTAAAGCTGAAAGAGCTGCTGGCAGATTATTTTGAGAAGAGGCGAGACCTGAACAAGTGTCTGAAGTGCGAAGATGATGAGGATGATGAGAACGAGGCTCTGAAGAAGTGCATGGTGCGTGCTTGTCATGCCCCAGGCCTCTTTATTAAGTCGAGATAGAGTTTAAAGTAAATCAGAACGCGGCACTCATTGGGTCGGCTGTGTGTCTGTTGAAGGACTGGGAGGAGCAAATCCGTGCTGATGTGAGAGGATTCCTGGCGAGTCGCAGTGATGAGAAGTTCTCTGGACGAGCTGTTGCGAGAATCTTCCATGGAATTGGTGTGTCCTGCTGCTAGTCTCTTTTTCTTATTCTTTTACTAATGCACACTCTTAAGCATATTCCCACTCAATCAGGCACTAAGAGCAGGGCAGGGGCACACCCTGGTCAGACCACTGATGCATCAAATTATGTCTCAGTAATGCAATAATAATATTAATATAATAATGTGTATATACATATAAATACATTATTATTGCATTATTGAGACTGTGTGTTTGTGTGTGTTTGTGTGTGTTTGTGTGTGTTTGTGTGTGTTTGTGTGTGTGTCTCTGCACTCTATATTTTTAATATATTGCACCTTTTGCTTAATTGCACTTTGGTATTACCTCAATAGTTGAACCTTAATTTCAGATTTTGACATACTGTGAATACTTTTTTTTTTTTTAAATACTTCTTTAAATATACGATATTTTAGTCAGAAATGTTTATACACATTGAATATTTCTAAATGTTGTTCATTGCTATAATTGCACATTTGGAGCGAGAGGAAACGAAATTTCAATCATCTGTGTAATTACTTGCACTAATTGCATGACTGACGAAGTACACGTTGACACTTGTATTTGACACACACA
>JAUZST010004824.1:5000-16013 GCA_034779995.1 Parotocinclus haroldoi
ATTTCGTACTGTGTCCATGGGGATGGTCACCCATTCATCCATGCCGATGTTAAAAGAGAGGTCCTGGCTCACAATTCGTTCCCTAGTTCATCCCACAGATGGATGGTCTGGTGGTTTTCCGTAAACACCTGAACTCGATGACGAAGAGTCGTGTCCCAACACTTTTGCCCGGTAACGCTTTAGGGACGGTTTTCGTCATTAAAATGCCGTTCCTCCGTTCCCCGCAGGTATCCCCGCCTCTATAAGCTGGTGCTGGAACACGAGCGACAGCGTAGCCTTCGTCTCGCACCGCGGGCCCCTGTACGTGTGGGTCGTTTCGGGGCCTGACTCGGGGGTCACCGTGCACAAGGAGGCCCACAGCTTCCTGTCTGATATCTGCCTGTTCCGCTGGCATCCCATAAAGAAAGGGAAAGTGGTGTTCGGACACACGGACGGGAGTCTGTCCGTCTTCCAACCGGGTAAGTGTTCAAAAATTCAAATCACGTTCACGATCGGATAAGAAAACGGACCGAGTTTGGAGGGGTTTTTTTTTTTAAACTTTGGGGGAGATTTACAGATCGTGATCGGATTCGCTGTTTGGATGAAACGAATTCAGTCGGCAGAATTTGATCAGATTGAGATCGATGATGTAGAAAAGGGTTTTTTTAAATAAAGGGGCGCCTCTTAGAGCTTCTCCGGCGGGACGTTTTTCAAACCAAACGTTAAACCGGATGGATTTTCGGAGCTTTTTATCGTTCTTGGGCTTTTTCTGAATGGATTCGTCTCAAAAACAGGGTTGAAAAACGAACTTTTTAGTCTGAATATCAATCTAATTCTGTTAGGAAGTGACATTAAAGCGTCTTTTTTTATTTATTAGGGACTTTTACTTTAATATATCCGGGGCAGGAGCTTCTCACCGGGGCGGGTGCTGAGCTGGGGCTTCAGGTTCAAGAGTATTTGATTGTTTTGGTTTCTACTGGCCATGGCTCGGTGCCCGTCCCGGGGGAGGCACCCGGACCACCGATTGGACAATAAAGCAAACCCTCTATGGTGTTCTCTGCAGGATCGAAGAACCAGAAGCACGTTCTGCGCCCGGAGTCTCTGGAGGGTACGGACGAGGAGGATCCGGTCACCGCTCTGGAATGGGACCCTCTGAGTAACGACTACCTGCTGGTGGCCAACATGCACAACGGCATCAGACTGCTAGATTCGGACTCGCTGAGCTGTGTGACCGTGTTCAGTTTGCCCAGCGCAGCGGCGTCCGTGCAGTGCCTGGCCTGGGTGCCAACTGCCCCGGGCATGTTCATCACAGGGGGTGAGGGAGAAGTCCATAGTCCGTACGGTAACAAATAAAAAGCAGCAGATATATATATATATATATATATATAAATCATCAGATCTGATTCTAATGGGATCTGGCTCTAACTGGATCTGGTACTAGTGGGATCTGGTGGTAATGAGTTCTGGCTCTAATGAAACCATTAGATTTTATTTTGACGGGAGCCTGGTAATAATGAGATCTGATACTAATGGGATCTGGTTTAAATGTTATGGGATTCGATACTTACATGATCTGTTTCTCGTAAGATCTGGTAATTGGATCTGGTGCTAATTTGATTTGAACGTGTTCTGATGAGATCTGGTTTTAACGAGAGCCGGTTATAATGAGATCTTGATCTGTTCACGTGCCAACATGACCAGGTCCTAACGGGATCTGGTTATGATGAGAACAGGAAATGCTGTCGGCGTTAGCGACAAATGTTAGCGTAAGTATTTTGTAACTGATTCCGCTGTGGCTTTCCTGTGCCTTCAGACTCTCAGGTCGGCGTGCTCAGGGTGTGGAACGTATCGAGGACGACTCCCCTGGACAATTTTAAACTGAAGAAGACGGGATTCCACGCTCTCCATGTCCTAAACTCTCCACCTGCCAAGAAAGGTCTGGTCGATTCTCACAGCCATGTGTTTATATATATATATATATATATGTAAAATATGTCATATATTACATAACGTTTTAAAGCCAGATAACTGTTTCAGCCAACTTAGTTCATGTTAGATCCTTTTTCTTTGATCCCGGGTTTTCGTCATCCTTTCTGTAGCTGCTAGCTCGACCTCTCCATCCAGGAACCACTACACCTCATCCACAAGCGAGGCGGTTCCTCCACCCACACTGTCCCAAAACCAGGCCTTCTCCCTGCCGCCGGGACATGCTGTCTGCTGCTTCATGGACGGAGGAGTCGGTCTGTACGACATGGGTGCTAAGAAGTGGGACTTCCTCCGAGATCTGGTACTAATGAGATCTAGTGATAAAGAGACCTGTTACTAATTAAATTTACTACTGAAGAGATCTGTTACTAATAAGATCTAATACTAAAGAGATATGCTACTAATATGATCTAATATTGAAGAGATCTGTTACTAATTAGATTTGACACTAAAGAGATCTGTTACTAATAAGATTTACTACTTAAGAGATCTGTTACCAAGATCTAATCCTAAAGAGATCTGTTACTAATATCTAATACTAAAGAGATCTGTTACTAATTAGATTTACTACTGAAGAGATCTGTTACTAATTAGATTTACTACTGGAGAGATCTGTTACTAATATCTAATACTAAAGAGATCTGTTACTAAATAAATCTGTTACTAATTAGATCTAATACTGAAGAGATCTGTTATTAATGAGATTCCTCTTGAATGAAATCTAGTACTAATTAGATCTGCTACTAATGAGATCTGCTGCTAATGAGATCTGTTACTAATTAGATTTACTACTGAAGAGATCTGTTACTAATAAGATCTAATACTAAAGAGATATGCTACTAATACGATCTAATATTTAAGAGATCTGTTACTAATTAGATTTGACAATAAATAGATCTGTTACTAATTAGATTTACTACTAAAGAGATTTGTTACTAATAAGATCTAATACTAAAGAGATCTGTTACTAATAAGATCTAATACTGAAGAGATCTGTTATTAATAAGATCCCTCACTGATGATATCCAGTACTAATGAGATCTGTTACAAAAGACAATCTTATTATAGAGAGCTCTCGCTCTAATTAGAGCTGATGCTAAAGAGATCTCGTTCTATTAACAACTGGTGCTATCAAGCTATGGTGCTAATACGACCTTGTTCTAATGAGAACTGGATCCCATCAAATCTAGTGCAAATCAGACCTGGCACTGGTGGGATCTTGCTCTCATGATTTCTGCTACTTATACGATCTGGTTCTTGTGGGATCTGGCTTGAATGAGTTCGGGTACTAATTAGATCTGGTACTAATAGGATCTGGCTTGAATGAGTTCGGGTACTAATTAGATCTGGTACTGATGGGATCTGGCTCTGATGTTTCTGCTACTTATATGGTCTAGTTCTGCTGGGATCTGGCTCGAATCAGTTCTGGTACTTATGGGATCTGTCCTTCATGAATTTTGGTACCATTACGATCTCTAGTTGTGTGTGTGTGTGTGTGTGTGTGTGTGTGTGTGTGTGTGTGTGTGTGGTCCTCCCTCAGGGTCACGTAGAAACCATTTTTGACTGCAAGTTTAAGCCGGATGACCCGAACCTGCTTGCCACGGCCTCTTTTGACGGGACGATCAAAGTGTGGGACATTAACACCCTGACGGCTGTGTACACGTCCCCTGGAAACGAGGGAGTCATTTACTCACTGTCCTGGGCTCCCGGTAAGATCCCCCAATCCACCCGAGCTGCTCCTCTCTCCTTTCTTCATCTCTGATCCCACATTCTTTCATTGCGTCTTTACATCTCCAATCAAAAGGAGACCTGAACTGCATAGCAGGAGCCACGTCCCGGAACGGGGCCTTCATCTGGGACGTAAGGAAAGGCAAAATGATCACCAGATTCAACGAGGCGAGTAAAGGATCTTAGTCGCTTACGTAACGCTTTATCGGTGGCCATGCATGCTCAGTCTCGTTTCGTCCGTACAGCACGGAAAGAACGGCATCTTCTGCATCGCCTGGAGCCACAAGGACTCGAAACGGATCGCCACGTGCAGTGGAGACGGCTTCTGGTGAGATACGATCAAAGCAAAGTGGTACGGTCCACGCTTTAGTTCACGCGTCTTAAAACAAGCCTGAAGTCCTTCTTTTTTTTTTTTTTTTTTTGCCGTCCAGCATCATCAGGAACATCGACGGTAAAGTGCTGCATAAATACAAACATCCGGCGGCCGTGTTCGGGTGCGACTGGAGTCAGAACAACAAGTGAGTGCACCAAACCAAACATCTAAAAGGGACCAGACATCTCGAGTCTGAGTTGAGACCAAGATCAGGTTACCTCGAGTCTGAGTTGAGACCAAGATCAGGACACCTCGAGTCTGAGTTGAGACCAAGATCAGGTTACCTCGAGTCTGAGTTGAGACCAAGATCAGGACACCTTGAGTCTAAGTTGAGACCAAGATCAGGACACCTTGAGTCTAAGTTGAGACCAAGATCAGGACACTTCGAGTCTAAGTTGAGACTAAGATCAGGTTACCTTAAGTCTAAGTTGAGGCCAAGACTTTTAGTAATCAAGTCCAAATCAATTTCGTGACCAAGTCCACCTGGACCCCGAGACCAAGACAAGCCAGAGGCCTTATGAGGTTGTCCTGTCCAGGGTGTGTCCTCACCCTGTACCCTATGTTGTCAGTCGTGTCCCAGTCCCTCATGACCCTGACTTGGATTAAGTGTTAGTCCTGGGATTTTATCGATAGATTAGACTATACTCTAGCAGTGTATTTCTCAGTATTAAAGTATTCGTAAGTTGAGTGTCTTTTACGATTTAATTTGCGATGCCGTTTGTTACGCCTTGCCCTCCGTTACCTTGGCTGGTTTCTTTTCTTCCAGGATTGAGGATCGTTTTTAACTGACTGAGTCTGATTAATCATGACTGATTGTGTAACTGTTTTTTAGAGTGTGTCTCCTTTTTTCTGCCGTTCTGTCAGAGACATGATCGCCACCGGGTGCGAGGATAAAAGCGTGAGGGTTTATTACTTAGCCACGAGCTCAGACCAACCCCTGAAGGTGTTTACGGGACACACCGCCAAAGTGTTCCATGTCCGCTGGTCCCCTCTGAGGGAGGGCATCCTGTGCAGCGGCTCCGACGACGGGTACGTACAAAAACCTCATAGCTACAGAGACCCGGGTTTGAGTCAAGACCACTAGAGGTCCAAGTCGAGGTCCGGACTGGAACCTATTGAGACAGAGTAGGGCATGAAGTCTGAGTAAGTCCATGTCCAGACCAAGACCAAGACACCTCAAGTCCATGTCCAGACCAGTACAGGGACACCTCAAGTCCATGTCCACACCAAGACCAAGACGTATTAAGTCCATGTCCAGACCAAGACAAAGACACCTCAAGTCCATGTCCAGACCAAGACAAAGACACCTCAAGTCCATGTCCAGACCAAGACCAGGACGTATCAAGTCCATGTCCAGACCAAGACCAAGACTAAGACACCTCAAGTCCATGTCCAGACTAAGACACCTCAAGTCCATGTCCAGACCAGTACAGGGACACCTCAAGTCCATGTCCACACCAAGACCAAGGCTAAGACACCTAAAGTCCATGTCCAGACCAAGACCAAGACACCTAAAGTCCATGTCCAGACCAAGACCAGGACGTATCAAGTCCATGTCCAGACCAATACAGGGACACCTTGAGTCTGAGTTGAGACAAAGACCAGGACACATAGAGACAGAGTAGGGGATCAAGGCTGGGAAACAGTCTGAAGTAAAGTCTGAAATGTCCAGGTCCAAGACCAGGAAACATGAAGTCTGAGTCTAGACCAAAATTGAGAAACATCAAGTCAGTGTCCAGACCAAGACCAGGACACATCGAGACAGGGTCGAGGGCTTTGACAAATGAATTCTGAGTTGAGACCAAGACGAGGAAACATCATGTCCAAGACGAAGCCTAGACTACGACACATTGAGACAAAGTTGAGAACAAAACAGAGATATCTCGAGTTGAGACAAAGATCAGGACACAGAGTCACACTGAGCTAAATGTCCTATACCCGCCTTGTACCCTGTGTGTCCCCGTCCCTCTTACTTGGAATAAGGGGGTCATAAGTTATGTACAGGGTCCTGAATAACCATGTTGATACATTCTGTGTGTGTGTGTGTGTGTGTGTGTGTGTGTGTTGTGCAGGACCGTTCGTATCTGGGACTACACCCAGGACGCCTGTATTAATGTCCTGAGTGGACACTCTGCCCCAGTCCGGGGACTGATGTGGAACTCTGAGGTCCCGTACCTGCTGACCTCGGGGAGTTGGGATTACACCATCCGAGTGTGGGACACCAGGGACGGGACCTGCCTGGACACCGTGTACGACCACGGGGCCGACGTCTACGGTACCGCGTCTGTGCTAACTGATTTAGGCTATAGGCTAACAAAGAGCTAAGTGCTAAGGAATAACAAGAGGCTAACTGCTAACAACTGACAAAGGGACCTATGTATGTGCTAATAACATGATAAGGGCTAATTATCACCAATCTAAAGGAAAGGCTACATGCTAACACAAGCTAGCTATTGGATAACCCATTCTAAAGGGTAATTAGGAGCTAAGAAGTGCTAATAGGCTAAATGTTGACAAATGACTAATAGAGGTTTAAGGGCTAACAGGGACTAAAGGCTAGCAAAAGGCTGGGGCTAATAATGAGTTAACAAGAGGCTAGGGACTGGCAAGCGGCTAAGAGCAACCAAAGGCTAGTATCGTTTTAAAAGCTAACACAGGCTAGCAATAAGCTAGCAAGAGGCTAAGGACTAACAAAGGCTAATAATGTTCTAAAGGCTAACAGGCTAGTGATGAGTTAGCAGGGAGATGCATGGGATAAAGGCTAATAAGGGAATCACAAGAGAAGTGCTAAGTGCTACTAAATTGCTGTAGGCTAACAGGGTGCTAAGTGATAACAAAGTGCTAAAGGCTAACAGCGTGCTAAGTGCTAATAGATTGCTAAAGGCTAACAGGGTGCCAAATGATAACAAAGTGCTAAAGGCTAACAGGGTGCTACGTGCTAAATGCTAACATGGTGTTAAGAGATAATAAAGTGCTAAAAGCTAACAGGGTCATAATTGCTACTAAAAGGCTAAAGGCTAACAGGGTTCTAAGTGCTGATAAATTGCTAAAGGCTAACAGGGTGCTAAGTGCTAATGGCTAACATGGTATCAAGTGCAGATAAAGTGTTAAAGGCTAACATGGTGCTAAGCGCTACTAAAAGGCGAAAGGCTAACAGGGGCCAAAGTGCTAAATGCTAACAGGGTGCTAAGTGCTAATAAAGTGCTAAATGCTAACAGTTTTCTCAGTGCTAATAAAGTGCTAATATAATTTTAAGAGTTAGGGACTTAGGATGTGTGAAAGCAGTAAGCATTGATTGTGCTCTAGTGTAATGATGCATTATGGGTAATGTAGTGCCTCTGTGGTGTTTATGCACAGCTTATAATGGTTAAACATTTTACTTCAGCTTTTTAGTGAATGTGTGTGCATGTGTGTGTGTGTGTGTGTGTGTGTGTGTGTGTGTGTGTGTGTGTGTGTGCGTGCGTGTGTGCGCATGTCTGAACTCTCCCAGGTCTGACGTGCCACCCGAGCCGCCCGTTCACCATGGCATCCTGTTCCAGAGACTCCACCGTCCGTCTGTGGTCCCTGACCCCCCTCATCGCCCCTCTGCTCATCAACATCCTCACTGACCACAGCTGGGATGACATCATTGGAAACACAGGTGTGAAAACAGGGCAAATAAGGGCCTGGGCACGGTACAGCAGCCGGGGGGTACATGAGGGTGGAGGAAGCACCCTGTAATGAAAGGGGAGTGTTGGTATGATGAGCAGGTCACTGGTCACTGGTCACTGGTCACGGGTGTGGTGCGAGCGGGTGATTCTTCTTTACCTAGACGAGATCAATGCACGTAATCCTCTTGTGTTACAAATACAGCAGGAAATGAACTGCACTGTCACATAAAAGACAGTTTCTCATTCGATAAATGCGCTTTTGGGAGAGAGAGCGGCTGAGGGGTTAGGAGGGGCTGAGAGAGATAAGATTTGAGTGATGTTAAATAGTAACTAGTAAACTGCTAGGTGGTTGCTATGGTTTCCCATGTGGTAGCTGTGGTGTTGCTGGGCGGTTGTCATGGTGTCCAGGGTAGTTCCAATGCTGTTGCCACATGGTTGCTAGGTAATTACTACGGTGTTGCTAAGTGGTTGCTGTAGTTTCCCAGGCAGTTGGAACGGTGTTGCTAGGTGGTTGTTAAGTGGTTGCTATGGTGTGGCCACATGTTTGCTGGGCGGTTACTATGATGATGATAATTGGTTACTAGGTGACTGAAGTACTGTTACTAAGTTGTTCCTATGGGGTTTCTGTAGTACCCCAGTTGGTTCCTAAGCCGTTGCCACATGGTTGCTAGGTAGTTGCTATGATTTCCCTGGTGGTTGGTGTAGTGTTGCTAGGTGGTTGCTATGGTTTCCCAGATGGTAGCAATGCTGTTGCTAGGTGGTTGCTATGGTATCCGGGGGTTCCATATGCTGTTGCCACATGGGTACTAGGTGGTAGCTATGGTGTTGCTAGGTGGTTGCTATGGCGCTGCTGGTTTCCCAAGGCACGGTGTTGCTAAGTGGTTGCCATTTGGTAGTTCTTTTCTTGCTAGGTGGTTGATATGGTGTTCTATGTGGTTGCTATGGTTTCCCAAGTGGGTGCTATGGCCTTACTAAGTGGTTGCAGTGGTATTTTAGGCAGTTTGCATCCCGCTCGTTCCTATGGAAACACAGATCAGCAGGGTTTATTTCAGAGTAAATGGTAGCTGTTTGTAATTCTGGAGTTTGGTTTGTTGTTGTTTCTGCAGACCGGGCCATGGTACCCGGAGCTCCTCCTCTCCTCTGTGGGAAAGTCTCCAGAGATATCAAGCAGGAGCTGGACAAGCTCTCCAGCGACGTACGCATGAAGAAGCTCCGTTGGTTCTCCGAATGTTTCTCGGTCAGTAAAACCAGACCTGTCTGAGATTAGGATTAAAAATAAAAAAATAAAAAAAAACCACTCATTTTCACTCCTCAAAGAGCTTCATGGTTGTGTGTGTGTGTGTTTCAGCCTCCTGGAGGGAGCCACAACCTGTGGGATCTGGTGGCTGTAATTAAGGGGCAGGATGACAGCTTGTTGCCTCAGAACTACGGGCAGGGCATCATGCACATGAAACATCTGGTCCGCTTCAAAACGGTGAGAAAAAAATCAAACTCACACTCACAGGGGTGGGAAAGTGTCTTAGCACTAAGCTAATAAGTGGCTAAGGGCTAACCAAAGCTAATAATGTTCTAAAGACTAACAGGCTAGTGATGAGTTAACAGGGAGCTACATGAGACAAGTGCTAATAAAGTGCTAAAGGCTAACATGGTGCTAAATTGTAATAAAGTGCCAAAGGCTAACAGGGTGCTAAGTCGTAATAAATTGCTAAAGGCTAACAGGGTGCTAAGTGCTAATAAATTGCTAAAGGCTACCAGGGTGCTAAGTGCTAATAAATTGCTAAAGGCTAACAGGGTGCTAACTGCTAATAAAGTGCTAAAGGCTAACAGGGTGCTAAGTGCTTACAAAGCGCTAAAGGCTAACAGGGTGCTAAGTGCTAATAAAGTGCTGAAGGCTAACAGGATGCTAAGTGCTTACAAAGTGCTGAAGGCTAACAGGGTGCTAAGTGCTTACAAAGTGCTAAAGGCTAACAGGGTGCTAAGTGCTAATAAAGTGCTGAAGGCTAACAGGGTGCTAAGTGCTAATAAAGTGCTAAAGGATAACGGTGCTAAGTGCTAATAAAGTGCTAAAGGCTAACAGGGTGCTAAGTGCTTAGAAAGTGCTAAAGGCTAACAGGGTGCTAAGTGCTAATAAAGTGCTAAAGGCTAACATGGTATCATTCGGGAACTCTTTTTGTTTTGGTACCCAGAACTAGTCTAGTAAAGTTAGAATATATATATTTTTTAAATCTCGATCTTTGTTCCTCTTTCAAGCTTCCACAGCTAATTTGTTCAGAATAAAGTGCTCCCAGAACGGGGCGGACGATTTACTTCCTTAACGGCCTAAATGTAAAAACATAGTGGCTCCGTCTCGCCGTCTCGAGTTCCAGCAGCTGCAGTGGATGTATGATCTTTGTTTGTGTGACACTCCCTCGGCTTTTGGATATGATTCGACGGCACCAGCCCGAACCCCGTTCAGTTTATTTTGTTCTTCCGAAATGAACCACGGTGAAAAATCCGAATAACCAAAATAAGGCAAAATAAACAGTGTTGAATCAAATGTCGGGTCCCTGTGGAACGTCAAAACAGGAAAAGCGCTTTATTTACTAAACAAATCAAGCCATGCCTTTGTGTGCAGGAATCATTTAGCCTCGCGCTAACCCACTGTGCCGTCGCTATGGCGATTAAAACAGGCCAGGTATAAATAATGACTTTATTTATTTACTCCTACAGATAAAAAAAAAAAAAAAGAACAAACAGGTACAATAAGTGCCTACGGTTTTGTTTTGTTTAATTACGGGGTAATTAAGCCGCTTCGATCGTGTTTGTGAAGCAGAAGGACTTTAGTTGAGGGTTCGAGGTCCAGACCCCATAAAACATCTGTCCTCCTCATGGCCTTTAATCACCTTTTATACATAATTACAGACCTTCTTTAGAACGTCAGGTCTCTTTTTAAGGCTTGGTGCTTCCACGGTTTCTTAAGGTACCAGACCAGAAGGTCCAGGGTTCAAATCCCACCTCTGCCAAGCTGCCACAGTGGGGTCCTTAAGCAAGACCCTTAAATCACAGCTGCTCGGATTGTAAGACTGTATGAGTTGTTAGCCGCTCTGGATAAGGACGTCTGCTAAATGCCGGAAATGTAAAATGTATAAACCTCGAGTGTCTGATTTACTAAAACCAGTTATTCTTGGGATCAGAATGAATTCATCTGAACGTTAAAAAGGGTAAGAAACACTTTATATACACAGTGGATTCCGGTTAATGGGGGCACATCGGGACGGGATGGTTTTGGTCCTAATAAGCGGCTGGTACGATTAATCG
>JAUZST010004825.1:0-16013 GCA_034779995.1 Parotocinclus haroldoi
TATTACTGTAAAGCTGCTTTGAGACGATGCTACGTTGTAAAAAGCGCTATATAAATAAAATTGAATTGAATTGAATTTTGTAGGTAAGTAAGTGTGTTTTGTTAGTCTTTTCTGGCAAGCAGGGAGTGGCTTCCATTTTGCTTTGAGGTTTGGGTTTGTCTATCATTTTGGCTTACGGACTCAGGGTGTGACTGCATCTTTTGTTTCGGTAAGCTTAGTTAGTACAGACAGTTTGTTTCAGAGTATATTTTGTTGTTCTTCCGGCCAGGATCATTCCATTTTGGCCAACGTCCAGTTTCACTGTACCTGTACTTTTAATGATCTTGAAGTCTCAAGCTTTGCACTTATGTGTTTGTCTCATGCACCACAGAGAAAGGCCTCAGCGGGAGAGGTTTTGTATCGCCTGGAAAAAGTTTGTGAATAAGTAAATCAGAGCTGGAATTGGTGCATGCTGAGCGAGAAAATGCAGAACAAATGATATTCCTAAAATAAAGCGCCGCTAGGGTTCGGCCTGCATGAACGTATAATTACGCAATAGATCTACAGTGGAACACACAGTGAGAAGCCCGAAAACACTGTTGCACAATCACGGAGTCCTGTCAAAGTTTGCGTGTTTCGTAATTCGGTAAACGCTGGCACGTAAATTCGAGAAAGAAAACAGTGCATGACGAAGGGAACGTTCGGAACATACGCTCGACAGTCAGGTTGAAAATGGAGCTGAAATGGTGTTTGATTATAGGTACGTCCATAAGATTTCTGTCATTTAGCAGACGTTCTTATCCAAGACTGTTCATTGCTGTGTTCGGTCGTTTTTAGTATTAATGAAATATTTAAATACTCGGACTTGTACTCAGACCACGGGGGGCTCAGTGGGGCGGCACCGCTGCTGCCTCACAGCAATAAGGTCCCGGGTTCAATCCCAGGGTGGAGCGGCCTGGGTCCTTTCTGTGTCTGTGTGGGTTTACTCCAAAGACATGTGTTAATTGGTTAATCGGTGTCTCTAAAGTGGCCCTTAGTGTTTTACTTTGTGTCTTTGTGCCCTATGATGGACTGGTCCCCCGTCTAGGGTCGTTCTTGCCCTTGTGCCCGGAGTTGCCGGGTGGGTCCGCGACACCCGTTGGGATTAAGCGGGGGATAATGGACGGATGGACAGTTCTGGGATTATTAATGATCTTATTCCAAATCGTTAACACCGGTCGATAAGGTTTATGGTTTTCATTAGTAATCCCAATAAGAGCTCATGCTCAACAGCCAAAGATGATTCTACACGAGCTCTGCACTTATTGCTGCAAACGGCCGGTCCTAATTGTTGTTATTAATGCTAATTAATGCTCATGAACACAAGTGCTGCTGACGCTTCTGGAATTTTTAATTGGGCAAAAAAAAACAAATGGCAGGGACGCTCTGAGAACAGAGGAGGAAGCGCTGCTGAAGGCTTTAATCCAAAACAAAACTAGCCAATGTGACGACATCATTCAGGCATGAGTGGCCAAAGTGTCCTCGATCTGCCATTTCATTAATATTTCTCAAAGCCCCGACATGGCATCCCAAAGTGCTTTAACGACCTGCCGTTACTATGAACATGAATAAACTATGGATATCCAACAGTGGGTGGGTCCTTATGATAAGTGCCGTCCTTGATTGCTCGGCAAACACGCAGAGGAGAAGGTAACTCAAAAGGTTCATGATGATCCAGTGGTGCAAATGAAACTAATTTATAAAACCACCTTAAACGGACAAACTCCAAAGAGGACACCGAAAGCCAGATAGCACAGGGGTGTGCAACAGTGGTGAATAAAGATCACTGCCGATCTACCATTTAATATGATCCCCCCAAAAAACAGTAATACGATCATTTTAAACCTCTAAAAGCATTAGATCAAAGAAATAACATTACATAGCACCGGATAATTGGGTTTGCATAACCGAACAACTTTCTCGTCTAATGAAATAAATCAAATGCTTCTTTTTAATCACTTCCTATTGATTTTGAAATGCCCCCTCAGTTATGTGAGCAGTGTACGAACAGTGTTATTTATATTAGGTGCTGGAGATTGAAAAAAAGAGAGAAACATCTCAGAATGCACCCATCACAGAAGTTCTCAGTTTCACATAGTCAGATCCAATAAAGCCCTTAAATGCTTGGTGACGACTGGTTGAATGTTGTTGTTCATGTTCTCTAAAGTGCTCTTCTCAGAGGCTGTTCAGGGAGCTGCCAATATATCCAACTGCTCCTCTCATTGGACCTTTGAGGACTTCTCCCAGAAACTCGAGGTACTGCTGCCATTATTTCCCATTACCCGCCTCACATTACCTGCTCCGAAGTCGGATTTTGGAACACCTCAGGTCTCATGGATGATTTCCACGAGATGAGTATTCAGATGGGTAATTTCTGAAAGGCACTGAAATTGTGGCTATAGAGAAGAATATAAAGATCTGGGCCAGAGGAGGGAGACGCTGAGGCAAAAATATAAGTTTGATTAGTTACTCTTATACGAAACTGCATGTGCAAGTGGGCGGGTTTTCGGGTTTAGTATTTTTGTATTTTTGGCTGCCCATCTTAATTTGAAACGCACAGACACGAATGAGTGTCTAATAGGCTGGAGCATTAAGGCACACATTACACGATGTCCATTCATTTGAATGAAAAGTGCAATACTTAAAATTAGGGCTGGCTCGATACCATTTTTTTAATGCCCGATACCGATACTGCAAACCTGAATATGTGGCGATACCGATATCAGACCGATACGCTGCTACCACCTCTTTAAACACTGGTTTTGCACTCGGCTGTTTTACTTTCATGATCCTTGAGCTTAAAAGAACTCCACACAGCTGACATGATGACCAGTTGTAACTCGAGTTCCAGCTATCGCTCACGTGACACGTCCCTGTTTACGGCGTGTCGTCCAAACTGTAGTAAAGCATGAACGCGATAGGAAAGATGTTTTTTACCTCCATCCTATTTCCGATACAGGTATTTTTGCCACATATCGGGCCTAAACCGGTACAGAATATCGGATTGGTACAGCCCTACTTAAAATAGAAAGCATTACTTCACAACCACAGCTCAAATTGTAGTGGAAAGTCAAGCTTCCTGTACAATCGTAAAAAATCACAAAAATAAGGGGCTACTTGAAAATGGAATATCCCATAATGAAATATCCCCTCATTTTTGTGAGAGGAGTATAATGATACTAGCCAAATGCACTCGCACCGGGACAATTGAGAGCAACCGCTTAACCTTACACCTGAATTTGGAGGAACTTTGGATGTGGGAGGAAACCCATAGCAAAATGCAAAGTCAAAGTGTATAAATCTTATATCCATAACAACCTAAAAATGTTTTCAATCTGCCCGCTCACTTGAACAGCCAATCAGCAGTGTGGATGCACGAGCAGAGGCGGGAGTTAAGAGTTAATAAGCACTTCCGTATGCTTGCTTGCTCATTAGCTCCTGTTTCCCTGCAGATGTTTCCAACCCGGTCGATGTGTTTAGAGACTTTTTTTTGTACAAGGTACGCAGGTTTGTGTGGATGATTTTCCTCCTGTCCTATTGTAGGTAGTACTCCTTTGTTTCTCCACTCACTACCTGTATATCCTCTCTAACCTATAAATACATTTATAACCCGGTTCACGTTCACTTGTTGAGGCTGATCTTTCATTTTGGGGTATCCCCTAATTTTTGGGAGCATTATACTACAATTCCTGCGAATATCCATAAATAACAAATGCGGCGTCATCACGGGCGCTTTGTAAATGGCACAAATACAGTCATTTATAGATTTTGGTAAATGCACAGGTCTCTGATGAGTGCATCGAGTCGCTCGCTGCTCAATGGACAGATGGTCAAAACGCAGTGATAACGGACAACCTGAACAGATTCATGGACATCTTTAAAAAACATCAAAAAACAGGTGAAAGACAAAACAATGCTGGTCAAAAACTCCAGTTGATCAATCAAGAAGTGCAATGCGTGAGTGTATTTTGTGATCTGAGATCTGCTCCTGTGCAGTGTGTAAGGACGTCACGCCGGTGGAATGCCCTAATCCTCTGGTTCACAGTAAAGGTGGCTTGGTGTGTGTCTCGAGCGAGGGCAGGCGCTACTGCAAACCAATGTGCAACGAGGTACGGAACGTGCTACTGCTTTTAACTCTGCTCTTCGAACATGAACACGGAACAAATATAGTCCAAGCAGTCAACGATGTGACTCGAAAGCACCACCTTGTGGTGACTGCTTAGAAAAACAAACAACGCTTTGTGTTCCCTGTTCTGTCGAATCAATCGTTTAGCTTGCATTTACGTGAACTGTACAGCTCATGGGCACTCCCTGGGCGTGGTCCACACGTTCTCCAAGTGTCTGCGTGTCAAATTTGAATTTCAAATTCAAAATTCTTGCCATAGCACTCTTTACAACGGAACGTCGTCTCATCAAAGCAGCTTTAAAAGATGATATCATCTTAAAAGGCCAGTCCCAAATGGAGCAGGCGCTAGGGCGACAGTGGAAAAGAAAAACTCCCTGAATAAAGAAGGAAGGAACCTTAGGAAGACCAAGACTCGAAAAGGGACCCGACCTGCTTGGGTGGCCTGAATGTCGTCTCCTAATAACGGGATGATGGAGGGAGTTCCTGCACTCTGGTGGGACTGGTTATTGTTAATGAAGACCAGAAGAGCGATGCTGAGGTGGAGGAGCATCCGAGTGTGTCATGCGTGGATCAATTGGTGTTTCTAAAGTGCTGCAGTGTGACCTGTGGGGGTTAGAACGATGGGATCATGTCCCAGTGCGGCAACAGCTACCCCTGCCGAGCCGCGCAATAAGGCGCTCGGGGTGCACGCTCGCCCCGGCGCCGTGCTTTCTGGGTCAGCCTTATTACGTGCAATGCAAACTTTAATTCACAGCGAATGTTTAATTTAATCAGCTAATTAAATTCCACCGTACTCATCTGAAAGCGAACAATACACCACAAGGCGCTGACACGGTGCTGCAGCGACCTGCATTAAACTCCGGCGCAGCACAAACCAGGATTCTCTTATTAACCTGCCAGTGTTAAATATGTATCCCGGAGCTCGAAGTGCTTTGCTTAATGCGCAATTCTTCAATTCTGGCTTTTATGTTTCCATTTGTCTTGTTTAAATAAAGAATGAACGCGAGCACAGTGAGTACTTTACCGCTTCTCTTCCTCCAGGGTAATGATTTCTCGTTCCTGAGGAAATCCAGACCGTACGAGGAATGCAGCGCTGCCACCAACTACAAGTGGACCAGCCAGTATGTGGGAAGCAACAGGCTGGCCGTCTGTAACAGTGAGTGTCCTTCTGGAAGCTTCTGCTCTGCTTCAGCCAAAACCCCGTCGTGGGAGGAGCTCTAATGTTAAAACTTGACCTGCTCCTAATATACAGATGGCGGCACAGAACAGCCGAAACGGATGCCACCGGCTTACTCAACTCACTCAAACGCCAACATTTACTAACCAGTCAGAGCAATTTTAGATTGTCTTCAGTGTTCGAAACCCAAAGCCCGAACTGAGCAAGCCTAGGGCAACAGTGGCAAGGGGAAAAAAAAAAAAAGCTTCATAGAGGTTGTAAGGAAGAACCAACGTTCAATCAATAGCAAATTTTACAATGGAGAATGATAGAAACTATGGTTTTATCTTCTAATATATAGGGTCAGTCTCAAATTGAGCAAGCCTAAGGCAACAGAGGCAAGGAAAAAAATCATCCCAAAACAAAATGACACCCGGTCCTATATAGTAAAGAAAGTGAACAAACGTATCTTGTTAAACAGGTCTGCAGAAATAGTTAAAAATGAGTGAATATTAACAGATGGATTAAATATTGAATACGTTTACTGTGTAAAAATCTGGATTCTAATCTTTGGGTAGATTCTCAGTTAAATAACTCAGTTGTTTGGGCATTTTTGTATGTTGCTTTGGAATGTATAAAGTCATGGTTTGGTATAAAGTGCAAGGGAAGCGCACAGTCGGTTCTCATAGTTGGCATGTTGGCCTCCAGCCTCCAAACGTCTAGTAGCGAAAGCCCACCAGAGTCGGTCCATGGCCGGGGGAGGGGGGGGGGGTGTTGGCTTCCCAAGGTTCATTGATGAATAAGAGTTAGAACGGTATTACAACCCCATTCTATTTTACTGTTTATACAATGAGCACAACTAATGTGTGTGTGTGTGTGTGTGTGTGATGCTCTGAAGGAATCCTTGGTCCAGGAATTGGTGGGGATGTGATGTGTTAGCCTAAGCATTGTGGCGGGACAGGTGGACCAAATCTTTCGGTTTATTGGTGTATACGCAGTATATTTATATACGTTTTTTGACGTTTTGAGTTTTGGACTTGTATCCGTTATTCCATAATCCTCTTTTCCGCTGAGCTTTAGCATAGCTTATCCTTTCACCCTGCATCATTTCCAAAAACGTCTGTACAAGTCTGGTTTACATTCCTTCATTTTTCACGGGAAGTTTTTTACGTTAAAAATCCACACCAGGCTAAGCCCGCTCCTCTTTAATTCCTCAGAGTCAAGCGTTCAGATATCTGCCGTCGCTTCGGCCTACTTCCCTCAGGACCAAGACTGCTGGGAGACCAAACGTGAGCAAGTGCTGGAGGAGAAGGTCGTTAAGGAGTTTGAAGAGGAGCTCGAAATGGGCGGCGTTAAAGGCCCTTTCACACACCAGTGTCTCACCTGTGGCTAGAGCGAACACGGTAACGCTTGACGATAGCAATAAATATTCAAACTGAGACAAACCTGTTCCAAAATCTTGGCTTCACGCAACACTCTCACAGTGCAGCAATACACTAACATGATGAAGTACACTTTTCTGCTACTCATGTACTGTTACGCCAAATACGATTAGTAATTACTAATTAGTAACGAGGAGCGCAGGGCCATCCCTCGCAAAATAAATGTAGTCCCATCTCTAAAACGATGGCTTTTAACGAAATGCTTTCACAGACACACACAAGATCTCAAAACAACTAAAAATAAATTAATTAATTAAAAAAAAAACAAAAAAAAACAGTGGAGTCCGCATGTCCTCCCCGTGTCTGCGTGGGTTTACTCTGGGTACTCGGGTTTCCTCCCACAGTCCAAAACACATGCACGTTAGGCTAACCGGTGTCTCTAAAGTGGCCCTTAGTACATGACTGTGTGTGTGTGTGTGCCCTACGTTGGATTGGCGCCCCATCTAGGGTTGTTCCTGCCCTTGAGCCCAAAGTGTATTAATCTACATGTGAGCAGTGGGCTTAGAACCTAAGCGCACCTTCCTGCTCTCCACATAAATGTGGCTGAAATGATGTACTACAGCTTTAAATTATTAAACTGCTACAAAGCGCAAAGCTCTTACATTGAATCGCATGTCATCGCATCGCATTTCTAATCGGGGCTTTTCAGACAGCCTCGGTACCCCGTGATATCACCCTAATAACGCGTGCCATCCGAAGCCATGAATCAAAGTCTTGCCCCAATTACGCGAGTAAGCACAGCGGCGTAAATATTTGCGAGACACCGGTGTTTATAGAAGCGGCTTTGATTGCTAGGAGTATAATAGCTGTAATTGCATGGGGTGGGGAGTTTCTCTGAGAGCGTGACACATCATCCGCCACATGATTACAGCCCATTAATTACGAACAGGCAAGACAGAAACAAAGCAATCTGGGATCGCGGTGGGTCCACGCCATAATCCGCCCACTGGGTGTCAAGAGACGAACCGCGTACTGCCGCTACGCTTTCTAAAATTAGCGGGGTTCAGCATTTGGCAGACACCTTCATCCGGAACGACTTGCGGTGCTTTACATTCTCATTAGTGGAGATCTTGCATGCTGTTATGAAAACGACCCCATCTATGTAATGTTGGAACAGGCGGGATGGAACATAGCGCACCCCTGGATGGCGAGACGTGATGCCCACCCAGCTTCCTCATCTACCACACTGAGACAGGCCACGCTAGAAGCGCTACACAGCCGAGACGGCTGAGATTCACATTTATGTCATTCACAGAGGGTCTTTATCCGGAGCGACTTACAATTATTACAGTCTTACCATCCAAGCCATTGTGGGTCTTGCTCAGGGCCCAACTGTGGCAGAGGTGGGATTCGAACCTCCTGCTCCATAGCCCAGTACATATACCACTGGGCCACCACATAAAGATGTGTAAGAATAGGCTCTTGGTCTTTTTTGTCATTTGTTTGAACAATTTGCTTGGGCTAACACACGTTCAGCCGTCTCTCTGTCGGGTCTTGTTGCATCTCGAAATGTTTGGCAGGCCTTCTTGGCTCGCAGCGGGATAGGCGTTTGTTCGCTGAAGAGCATGTTACATCAGGACACAGTTCCTGATTCAGGTTTAACACCAGTTTAACGCCAGTGGAAGACAGCAGGAACTGGGGAGGACTCTAGTTCTTAGAACACCTCGTATAGCTTTTCAGCTCCTGCTTCAAGGTCTTCTTTCAGTGCATTTGTGTTTACGCATAATTACACCAGCATGTGGTACGGAAGAGTAAGAGTACAGAGACTGGTCTGCATGTAGTGACGCAAGTTTCAAATTTCAAATTGATTTCTAGAGCGCTTTTTACGACGGAGCGTTGTCTCAAAGCAGCTTCGCAATCTTATATTATCATAAAAGGCCGATCCCAAAGTGAGCAGGCCTAGGGCGACAGTGGCAAGGAAAAACTCCCTGAAAGTAGAAGGAAGAAACCTTGGGAGGAACCAAGACTCAAAAAGGGACCCGACCTCCATGGGCGGCCCGGATGTTAATTCAATAAATACTTAAGTCATAGTAAAATTAGGTAAATAATTTAAATCAATAATATAATTTCAATTAGTAATACAATTAAAAATGAATAACAAAATCGATTTTAAGAGTCCTAGTTCAGTTTCGATGAGTTTCTGGTGACTGGTCCAGACACGGGGGCCTGTTCTGAACACAGCCGCCATGTTTAAATATACTCGTACACTGGTAGCTACGCAAACAACAATCATTTTTACTATTAATACAGCTTAATTATTCAATTACACATCTGGGCCATGTTGGGCGGGTCCTTTTTTTGAGCCTTGGTTCCTCTCAAGGTTTCTTCCGTCTACTTTCAGGGAGTTTTTCCTTTCCACTGTCGCCCTAGGTTCGCTCCATTTGGGATTTGGCCTTTTAAGGTCATATCAGATTATAAATACATTTGACTTTGAGAACAGATGCACTGAAAATGAAACGGACAAATGGCCTGACGGTAAAGTAGAGGCTTTAAGGAACCCATATGTGATCTGAGCCAAAAGACATTACGTCATTTCAGCATTCCACAGCGTTCTCGCTGGAAAGCAACCCAAAAACAAGCCCTGAAACAAACGTAGTTTGCCGGGGAACCCCTTGAGGGGGTAGTTCCTCCAAAACGAGTACCTAGAACAGTTGTGAAATAGAGGATCGTCATGGCTGGTCGTGGGGGCTGGTTGTTGTTTTTTTTTATTTCATGAACACCTTTACTGTTACGCAGCACGACTTCCGTCAGGGTGATTGAGAAGGACGCTCTAAACCGGCACATGAAAAGGCAATCCATTACAAAGCCGAGGACTTACAGCGAGCTAGCAAGAACCTGGGCAAAAAACAAGCTAGAGATTATCCTTACATTTCCTCCGTTCAGAGGGCGTTACGCGGTGGAATGCAGATTACGCTACCCGCTGTGCTCCATTCTTACATATTTTATAGTCCCTGTTCTGCTAAGCTTCCACCCACCCCTTCCTCTTCTAATAAAACCTGGCTGAGATGAACATGTTATTATCCAGCATGGCTGGAGGTGCCGGAGGATCGAGACGAGGCCTCGCGCTGCCAATTAATCCTCGCTGTCGGGTTTCGTGAGCAGATTAATCGCAGCCGTAGACTAAATGACACCACCAGGGACTGTTAATTTAGTCAAACTAATCTGCGAGCGAGAGGAAACATGATTAAACTACGAACGACGAACGGTGTAATTGAGTACGGTATGAACAAATCGGAGCGGGTGACCCGGGTTCATCAGAATCGCACGTTCTCATGTCTGGCTCATGAACCATAGTGTTTGGATCATGGATCACCTGCTACCTGGTTCCTAACCTACGAGTGACTTTCCAGGTCTAAAAGTCCGCGCTGTAGCCCCTTTGATGTTAGGATCGCCTGCCTAATCCTAACCCAAACTAACACTGGACCAATGGCGGGACTGTGAAGGCCTAGATAAGGAAAACAGGTGCGTGTCGTTTAACACCCATGTGATCGAAGTCTGTGCTTAAAAATGACCATGAATCCGATTAGGAAATGAAAACGTGCCTTTCATCTCCAGATGTTGTGGCCATAAACAGACTCGAATGTTAAGCGCTTGTTTATGTGCTCTCAGCATTCTTTTGTTTACATTTAACGCCATTTAGCAGACGCCCTTGTCCAGAGCGACGTATAATTCATACGGTCTTACAGTCCAAGCAATTTTGGGTTAAGGGTCTTTGCGCAGGGGCCCAACTGTGGCAGAGATGGGATTTGAACCCTTCTTCTGGTCCATAGTCCAGTCCCTTAACCGCTAGGCCGGCACAGTCCAGTTTAGTTGCCCTCTAGTTGCTTCTTCTGCCCAGCCGGTCACCTCAACGGCCAATCAACACTGCAGATCCACGAGGAGAGGCGGGAGTTTATACTCACTACCTGACCGGTTCAGCACGGTAGCTCACGTTAGGACAAGAAGCTGTTCTAACTCGGTTGACGTGGTTGGAGACCTTTTTCGCGTTCGATGGCTTTCCGCTACTTATGTGGCCGTCCTATTGTAAGTAGTACTCCTTTGTTTGTTCTCCCAGCACCTTACCTATAACTGTATGAACTGGTTCACAATCACTGGTTCACGAGTCTCTGTTTCGCCTGGCCGATCGTCCAGGTTGTTCGGAATACAAAGCATTCCGATCGATGACTACGGTCATGTCTGGTTAACGTGCATTTTGGTCAGTGCCCTCTTCCACTTGATGTTATGCGGCCGATAAACGTTAAAATGGCCAGAACAATTTACGAGGTCGTTGCATTAACCAAAACGGCCCCTTTATTCTATTCCATTTCCATTGGGAACAGCACTGTGCAGGACAGACAGACTCTCCAGAGGGTTGTGCGATCAGCTGAAGGCATCACACACACACACACACACACACAGAGCTCTCTGACCTGCAGACTATCTACAACAAGCGGTGCTGAACCAAGTCCAGGAACATGGTGAAGGACCCGAGCTCATAGAAAATGGCTGCATTAAAAATATATATGCCGCATCTGTGACAGAGGATTTTGGATACAGCGCTCTGATTTAATTTAAATCCCTAATTTAATGAATGTAAACACAAGCTGAACGACTCACAGGCACCCTAAATAAACGATTGTGAGTAGAGAGGCCTGCAGTATGTCTACATTCAGTTCATGGGTTTTGTTTGTTTAGTAACATTTTACCTGCAACTACATACTGAAAGACATTTGGAACCTTTATAAACCCACCATGCTCAGAACAATTTTTGAGGTGATTGCATTAACCAAAATGGGAACTTCATTCTCTTCCATCTCCACTGGGAACAGCGCTGTGCAGGACAGACAGTTTTTTTTAGAAATGCAAACAACAATATAAAACAAAAACCCTTCACATATTAGCTGCACCGTTACCAAACCACCACTAGATGGCAGCTAAATGGTGCAAAAAGACATTTATGATCTTACAGGGCACCTTACTGTGACCCAAAACAGACCGGCTGGAAGCGTAACGCACATGAGGTTTCATATTACCTCGAGCCGTGCATTAAGGAAAAGTTTGTACACCGTCTTATGCTCTACAGAGTTTAAATTTCAGCGATTATGCCTTACAGGCTCTAAAGATGTGACTTTGATTTGGACTCACCACCCTTCGCTTGGGTTTGCGCCCACATGACCAAAACAGTAGAGCCTGTCCGCTTTAAATTTGCACTTATATGGGATGCACAAGTGGCTGCCTCGTGGCCCCCGTCCGGGAGATGAATTTGAGGTTTTTTTTGAGGAGTTTCTCAGTGCCAAGCTTCAGCCACTAGAGGTCAGCCTTGTACAGATTTACACATTCAGTACGGCACGATAACGTTCTTTTTAATTGTTGTTTAATGCACGTGTAACTCACTTTTTGTTTACAGCGGTGTGGATGGTTAGATAAAAGGGACACAGTTCTATTATCTGGACTTATTAGCTGACAGGGGACTTTCTTAACTAAGGTCGATTTCTACCTGGCGCTGCGAATCCGAGTCCCGTCGCTGGAGGTGAAGTGGCGGCGGTTCGGAAATACGTGTTTTGGAGGCAGGAATTATTTCCCGCACATGGTATTCCGGGCCAATTTCTGCGAAAAGAGAAATGTCTGCAGTTCTGTAGCGGTTAAAAATCACCGCAATTGAGTCCGGTTGCCGAAGATATTAGAAAATATGGCATTAGTGTGTAATGGAAAAGACGCTGAGCGTAACTCGGATGGGTTATGAAATGAGGTGAGGGTTATTACCGAACGCAGGAACTGAATTTCAGTGCTCAGGGCCTCGCGGAGTAACTCCAACTCGCCTTCCTTATGTGTCTCCAGCTCTCTCTTTAGCCTTTACACACACACACACACACACACACACACACACACACACACACACACACGTAAATTAAATGAAACATCCATCCATCCATCCAAATAATCCATCCATTATCTTGCGCTTAATCCACAGGGGGTCGTGGGTCGCCGGACGAACTCTGGACGAAGGGGGAGGAACAACCCTAGCGTAGGGCGTGCACACACACACACACACACACACACACACACACACACACACATACACACTAAGGGATACTTTAGAGACACCAATTAACCTAACGCGCATGTCGGAGTGTGGGAGGAAACCAGAGTACCCGGAGTAAACCCACGTAGACACGGGGAGGACATGCAGACTCCGCCCAGAAAGGACCCAGGCCGTCCCGCCCGGGTTCAAGAACCCGGGACCTTCTTGCCCCTCTTGTTCCTATCTGTAATAAGAACCAATGCAGTTCAGAGCATTAAAGAGGGAGACGGAGAGAGTTCCAGGAAAGAGTTCCACCCTTATCCAGAACTATTTGCAGATGATAAGAAATTGTGGATTAAGCGCCTTGCTCAACAGCCAACAGCAGCGAGATCTGACTTCCGGACCGTACGGTCCATGGTCCGGTGCCTTAACCTGCGGGCCACCAGAGTCCCCAGAGTTCTTAAGCTCTGTATTTCTTCTAACCTGACAGAGCCCGCTTCAAACACGGCCATCATTTCAGCGTTCGAATACCGAACGGGTCAGCAGTCACTGTGCGAGGCCGAGCGTTCGGGGGTGATCTACGGTTTCGTGGAAGAGCCATAAAAGGCATCGGCGTGGGATTTGTATCTTCAGCACTTCCCGAGGTTTGAATCCAATCCGTCATTAATGAGGGAGATTTGTGTGAGCGCCGCCGCGTGATTTACACATCTGTAAGGGAAGCTTCCTGCCTGAGACACGCCTATCGATCTATCGACCCCCCTTTGAGCACTCGGGACACGATATACCAGCCAGATGTTCTTCTAAAGGGGCTTATATCCGTTCTCCCGACTACAGAGCAGATAATGTGGGTCACATATCAACGGCTTAATGAAACGGATGGAGCCGCCGTTGTATTATTTACACGCTTATTGAGAGGCGGGTGGAGGGACGGACGACGACGTAGCGAGCAGGGTAAAGCGAAACAGGCTGGTGGACGAATATCGTAGCTCAGGCCGAGTGTGATGTGACACTGCTCTTTAATTTGGAAATACGAAAATGTGTAGAACTCCAAACGTGATATGCATTCGAACACAAAAATTCCTGTATGTGAGAAATTCGTGCAGCTCCGAGTCAAGAGTCCGAGTCGAGACTTCGGCGTCCATGCTGAGCCTCGAGTCTCTGGCGGATGAGTCCGAGCCAAGTGTCTGACGTGTGAGTCAGAGTCACATCTCGTGTGAATCCATGTCTTGAGCTTCTGGAGCGTGAGCCTACTGTGTGTCAAGTCTCCAGTCTCCGGCAGGCCGATCCAAATGAAGTCTCTCGGGTGCGAAAGTTTGTTTAGTTAGTAAGAATAGATTTATATCTAATGTCTAATAATATAGTATGCAATGTAAGCTTCATCTTTAACCTGAATACCTTCTTTTCTTGACTCATTTACCTGAGGCAGGTGCTGTCTGTGAGGGGTTTCTGACTGACCATAAGCTTCTCGGCTTTTAGACACTCTGTGAGAGCCACAGCCTCCTCCACCTCTTTCGCCATCCCTGAGCAAGTGGGATGAGCATAACAAAAATTAGACCTGGTGCATATTGTAAATATTAGAGGTTTCACCGAAAGCCTGGACTGCACTGCCTTTTCTAACGGCCTGGACTTTCATGGAGGGGAGCACTGCAAAAGGTCATTTATTATACAGTGCTCGAAAATTTAAACCCTTATGAGCCAAAAGTATTGGGACACAATCCCACACAAAGCCAAAAGTATTGGGACACAATCCCACACAAAGCCAAAAGTATTCAGACTCAATCCCACACGAGCCAAAAGTATTGGGACACAATCCCACATGAGCCAAAAGTATTGGGACACAATCCCACACGAGCCAAAAGTTTTGGGACACAATCCCACACAAAGCCAAAAGTATTGGGACACAATCCCACACAAAGCCAAAAGTATTGGGACACAATCCCACACGAGCCAAAAGTTTTGGGACACAATCCCACACGAGCCAAAAGTATTGGGACACAATCCCACACGAGCCAAAAGTTTTGGGACACAATTCTACACAATCAAAAAACCCACATTCTTTAAGCATTTTTTTTACACTGCTCACAAAAATCAGGGGACATTTCATTTTAGCGAGAGTTACAGTTCCTTCAAAAAAACGCAGATCTCCTTCCTAAGTAATATCATGTCTTGTAGTCACTACAATTCAGAAACCCTTCCTACCTGCGAGCTGTGAGTGAATGTCCTGTAGCTCCGCCTCTACTGTCCTTCTCTCCTGCTGCACACGGAGCAGCCAGGTGCTTTTCTGCCTCATGCTCTGCATCTCTAAACAGAGGTAAGGTAAAGGTTAGCATTGTACACAAGACTCTTAAGATCAGCTCCTTATTACGAAGCCATTTCTGAAGCTCCCAGACTGCCGACCTTCGGTTAGCATGCTGACTTGCAGCTGGAGACTCTGTATTTCAGCTCTGGTTTGACTCCGGAAAACATCGTCCCTCTTACTGAGCAGATTAAAGTCACTGTTGAACGTTGTGATCTCTTTCATGAACATCTCTTTCTCCTCCGCTGACTTTCTTCTCATTCGCTCCTGCCCATTCCAACCGCAATAAACCAACAATGGATTCATTCACAAAATTCCTAAAATGATCTGTTCTCTTACTTCAGTTTCTCTTAATTATCTACCTCCAGTGTTTTTCTTAAAGCAGAATGCAGTGGCTGCAGAAATGGTGTGGAGATGTAACAGTCAGTCACCTGCTCCCTCCTAAGTTCTTCCCGTGATAACTATCTGTCTAAATGACTACAGCACCTATGCGAATCTGTACAAGCTCAACGATCAACGATCTACGATCTACATACCAAAGCTCCAACATACCAGCTCGTGCCTCAGCTGCTTTTGTTCTTGTAGCAAATCTTCTTTCTTCTTCTCCATTTGCTCTTGTTGCTTCTTGACCAGGCACAGCTGCAATGTCGCTTCAGACTGGACCTGAGCCTGTGAGAGGAAATCGGCTCGACCCTGTTTAAGCCTGGTAAGGGGTGGTATCTGACTATTTAATTGCATGAGAGGCCAGATTTTGGAATTTTTTTTCCTTGCCACTGTCGCCCTGACCTTGCTCGGTTAGAGCTGTATTTTATAATGCCGATTTGAGACACTGTAAAAAGCACTACAGAAATTAATTTGACTTGACTTTAGTACCTGGGTACCCACAATGATATCCATCCATCCATCCATCCATCCATTCATCCATCTATCCATCTATCCATCCGTCCATCCATCTATCCATCCGTCCATCCATC
>JAUZST010004826.1:0-16012 GCA_034779995.1 Parotocinclus haroldoi
GATGACTAGTCTTGTGACTAACTTGTGTATAGATATAACCTTGTGTGTGTCGCTGAAATGGCCACTGATGCAAATCAAAAGCCAAATAAATAAACCTATCGCATGTCTTTGGAAGGTGGGTGGAAATCAGAGTAAACACGAGGAGAACATGCAAACTCTGCACAGTAGGACTCCAAAGTCACGATCAAGCCATAGATCCCTAGAGCTGTTCAGCATCCACGCTTACCATTTCTGCCTCTCTGATGTACAAATTTAGTAATATTTAGCTATTTTTCACTACCCACAAACTGTGAACTGTGTTTGTTCTGTGGTCTTTTTTGGTTTGCATTTGCACCACAAGAAGGAACATTGAAGTGAAGCTGTAAGACAGTTGACAAATGACTCAAAATTTGAGTTGTACCTCCTTCGTCTCATATAAACTCAGTAAATTCCACACTATAGGTCCACTCGTCTTTTTTTGTTCTAGTCATTGTTTACCATGAACCTCTGTTTATATGGCTACCAATGTACAAATATATTAAATATGACGGTTGCCCTACATCTGGACCCGTGACCACTCAGGATTCCTTTGTGTTGAGAAAGGTACACAGTTTAAAGTATTTTGACATTTTTGACTGACCAGACCTGAAATAACCAGACCTCAAGATCAAAAAAAGCTGATTAAAGGAATGGTAGAATTAAAATTTTTTTTAAAGCATTTAAAAGACACACTTATTACTTAGATTTACTTTGTCTTTTCCCGCCAGTACCCCTTCTTTAGAGCATCTTAATTTTTTTTATTTACGTACACTAAATTATAAGTTACACAGATTAAAACGAAAGAAGTAAAAAAAAAAAAGAAAACCAAAAAGAGCTTGTGTCTTACATTAGACATCAAGTACATTAAAATGAATTTGTAAATTAGTACCTTAATGATTTAGGGTGTAACACTGCTCTTCATTTGATTCGTTTACAATACTGAGTTAACGATTAAATTTTCTTCTTTTTTTGTTTCTGAAGTGTAAACTAATGCAAGATCTTGCATATTTTATGGAATAATCTTTTAAACACTACAATCTTAGTTTCCAGTAATGAAAATAAAATACAGGAAAAAGAGGTTGAAAAGTTTTAAGTTACCATATATGAATTAACCGAGTAAAACATTCCTTTTTTATCTCTGAAGTATTAAACATTCAAAATGATGTGTGCTTTTCTTGTATAAAAATGTAAACGAACAGAATCCTCTGCAATAAAAGGATAGTAGAGGAACTTTGAGAGTATGGGAGCATGACGTACGTCCTCTGCTGTTCAAAATATTGAATTCCCTTAGCCGGTGTTGTTAACAGAACAGATATGATATTGTCATTTTCACAAGAGTACACCCAATTTAATAATAATAAGGTAACCTGTAACAACGTTTTCTTGAATGAATCGCTTGTAATAATCTGTTTCCTGTTGTGTTTTTTAACAGCATGTTGCCGACGACGACGTATTCCGCCCAGAAGCAGGCCAATGGCAACCTGAGCCCCCGCGATGCTGCGCGCCACACAGCCGGTGCTAAGCGCTACAAATACCTGAGGCGCCTGCTGCACTTTCGACAGATGGACTTTGAGTTTGCCTTTTGGCAGATGCTTTATCTGTTTACGTCACCACAGAGGGTCTACCGCAACTTTCACTACCGCAAGCAGACCAAAGACCAGTGGGCTCGCGACGACCCGGCATTTCTGGTGCTGCTCAGCGTCTGGCTCTGTGGTAAGGACGCACGGGACGGGCTGGGCTTGAACTGATAGAGAAATGCAACATGTTCTTCCTCAGCTCCTGCCCTGTTCTAATGCCTTCAGCCTTAGAACATGCCTACTTCATTTATTTCAAGAATTTGGTTTCTCCAGACCTTCTCTGATTATTTGGAACAGTAAGCATGCTAATGATTGAGCCTTGATTAATCAATTTAAACTAAAATAAATCCAAAAATACCTGTATCTTCACATTCCAAACCTCATATGAAGCAAAACGAAGTGTGTTTGTGTGTGTGTTTGTGTGTGTGTTTGTGTGTGTGTTTGTGTGTTTGTGTGTTTGTGTTTGTGTGTGTGTGTGTGTGTGTTTGTGTGTGTGTGTTTGTGTGTGTGTGTTTGTGTGTGTGTGTTTGTGTGTGTATATGTGTGTGTGTATGTGTGTGTGTGTGTATGTGTGTGTGTGTGTATGTATGTGTGTGTGTATGTATGTGTGTGTGTATGTATGTGTGTATGTATGTGTGTATGTATGTGTGTATGTGTGTGTGTTTATGACCGTGTTTTATCCATAGCAGTAAGTGTCATACTGGGCAGTGCCTCCTTTAACAAATGACTCAGTGCTGACTGTGATTTAAAGTAGCCATTAAGTAGATATCTCCATTACAGAACCTAGAACATATTGACTCATAGTTGCTGGTTTCTGTTACAAACTGGCTGTTTATTTTATTTTTGTATACACTTGATTTTGTGAGAGTAAGCATGATCAAGTTTGCTTCCAATCACAAGGAAGATAAGCTTCATTATTTAAAAAAAATTACATTATGATTCTATGTTTCAGATATAAATTACATTTCATTTAAGCATATTGCAGGTATACTCAGATTAGGCAGTCAATTATTTACTGTTAGGACAAGATGCCTATGAGAAAAAAATATCACATCAAGCGTTATCTGTAATAAGATATTTCTTTTGTGAAATTTCCTCATTCCTAGGTCAACTGAGAGTAGTATTATTGAAGTGTGGAAGTGTTTGAGTCACATCAGCTCAGCCACAAACTGGCAGACCACATATCATTACAGTTTAGGGTTGCCAAGTGCTGAAGTGTATAGTGCATAAAAGTCACCACTGCTCTTCTTAATCCTCTGACCTTAACATCAGCACAAACACTGCGACAGAAGCTTCATGGCATGGGCTACTATGCAAGCTTGCTACGCAGCAGCTTCATGCAAGCCTTAGGCTATATTACCAAGCTTAGGTCAATTGCCAGATGCAGTGGTGTAAAGCATGGTGTCACTGGACTCTGTGGAGTGATAACTCGCGCTTCTCTGTCTGGCAGTTCGATGCAATGCATGTTACGTGCCTGAGTGCCTCGGGCCAGCTGTAAAGTTTGGTGGAGGCCCTTAGTTCCAGTGAAGGGAAATCTTAATGGTTTAGCCAGCCAAGCTGTTCTGAACTATTGCATGCCTTAACCTATGTGGCAACACTTTGGAACAGTTCTTTTCTGTTCCAGCATAATTGCGCAAGTGCACAAAGCAAGGTCCATAGAGGTATGTTTGGATATGGTTGATGCGGAAACACCTGACGGGCATGAACTGCCCTGTCCTGACTTCAATATAAACAGACACGGTCAGAGTTTGGTAGAAAACTTTCTAGGAAGACTGGTTATAGCTGGAATTAGGGGACTCCATAGCACTTTTTTCATATAGTGTTTACTTCCATATGGTTGTTCATTGAAGAGCATATTTTAAAAAAATAGGTTTAAATTAAAATTTTCTTTCAATTCTGTTATGGTCAGCTGCCACTCATTAGGTGTTGTTTTATTTCCAGATGCACAAATAAAGCAATCACATTAAACTGCTGCTCAACAACTTCATAGCTAAATGATGTTTGAAGCAAACACTGAATGAAGCATGTTAAACGCCACTATTCTTTCCCCAAAATGCATACTGCACTCATTTGACTATTTTTGACAGTTTGTTTGATTAACCCTTTCAGTACCGTATGGATTATACGCACATGATTTTAGTTGTTTTGGGATCAATCAGTACATACCGAGTGGTTTTATTCAAATTTTAAGGTTCAAGGTTGTTTGCATTTGACATCCATTCAAAAGTATGGGACAAATATGTCCCTTGGTCCTCAAAGCCTTAAGTGCATCTGTAGTGCAAAATGCTAGGCTATACCCCATATGGTCCATTTCCAGACAATCATTAATTATATTCTTTGAGCAGAAAATGGCATCTACTAATGAATTAATTTTGTCTTTAGTTAGAAAATGTTAAAAGTATATAATTACATACAGACCTTGCAGTCATTGAAAAGTTACATGACCAGTAATCCTACTTAGGCTATGTACACTAACTGATCACTTTGTAAGGTACACCTCCTTGTTTCCACTTACAGTAGATATAGAATCACTTTGTAGTTCTACAATTACAGACTGTAGTCCATCTGTTTCCCTCATACTTTGTTAGAGCTCTTTACTCTGTTCTCGAATGGTCAGACCACCACAGGACCAGCATAGACCAAGTATTATTTGGGTAGTAATTCATTCTATTTTCACTATAGTCACAGTGATTTGGCATTTGGATTTATGATTGGATCAGACACAGCAGTGATGCTGGAGTTTCTAATTACTTATTGTGCACTCTATTGACACTGATGTGATTAACATGTCCAGTAGCTGCTGTGTCTGATCCCTGTCTCATACCAGCACTGCATCAATGTCATTGCAGTGCTGAGAACGGTTTTCCACCCAAATAGTGGTATAGGAGGATCTGTGGGTGTCCTGTGAGGATCCTGACTATAAAGAATAGACTAAAGGGGACAGAGTATGTAGAGAAACAAATGAACTACAGTCTATACTTTTAGATCTACAGAGTGATATAAGAAGCAAGGAGGTGGTCCTAAAAAGTTAATGAGTGATCATTTAGACATATAATTATCTTAAATTATTCTATTTTAGGTTGACTGGTCACAAGTGGCTTCTTGTTCCACCTTCAGCAGAGTTTATGAAAAATGCATAAGTCGGAGAGAGAGAGGAAACTAGGTGTCAAAACTACCTGGACATTAGCTGCTCAAAATAATGCGTCTGATGCGCAGTTACAAGAATACCAGGCTGTATTGGAATGGATATTTAACTGACCAAGTATCTGAATGACCTGCTAGGAAGCTTAATGGATCCTGTATCATTTCACACAGTGCATGTTTATGAGTATGTCTGGTTTAGTAACATTGTCTGACCTTTGTGTTACACAAAGACAAGCAGGCTCAGTCCACTGGTTGTTAATAATTTACACAAATCCCTGGTTGGCCTTCAATATTTCTTTTGTGAAGTATAAGACTGAAATGTAAGATAATTATGAATTTTACTTAAAGTAGTTTGGCCAATAATTTAATGAGGTATGCACACCAGTGTTGGTTTAACTACAAATAATTTAGTATGAGGTTTACAGACCTTGGTTTAACTACAAATACAATCACTAACGAGTTCAAACTAGAGGACACTGACATATCTCTCACGTCACCCAATTTGTGTTTTTTTTTTTTTTGTGTGTGTATTTTCATCCAGTCTGACCAATGGGCCCTGCACCAGTCAAAATCCCATTAAATATACTGCTCACAAAATTAGGTGATATTTATTTAGGGGATATTTTATATCCCCTAATTTCAGTGAGCAGTGCGTTTACTGGGATTTTGATTGATGCAGCACCCATTGGTCAGACTGGATGAAGATTTTTCATTTTTGGCAACAGACACACAAGGGTGACTACACTGAAAAGAGCCTGATGTTCAGTGTTAAGTATGGTGGAGGGTCTGTGATATTTATCACCTGTTCCAGCTCCTTCTGTCAGAGCGACACTATAGCCAAATGAAGCTAAAAAAAATCAATCAGGATACAGAGAAGCTTCTCTCTGCATGCCATCACACTTATGATTGTGTTTGTAATACGTGGGCATAATTAGATGGTTCTTTGTAGTATTGTGGAATTCTTTCTGGTACTGTGAGCTACTGTAACCAAATGTTAATTCCTAGTATGGGCAAGCATGCTTTACAATTAAAGCCTTATTCTGATGAGGCTGTTTTATTTTCAAAGGCCCTTGGAACCTCTTTAGTGTACACTTGGATGGCACTTTAATGTACATGGAGTGAGCTAAAGAGGAGCGTGTACAAGAGAGCACATGCGACCATGGACAGTCTGGAGAGATTCTGTAAAGAGGAATGGTCTCAGATTCCCTGCTCTGTATTTTCCATCTTAAAGAGAAGACTAGGTGATGGTTTATGGACAAAAGGGACGTTGTATAAATTGTAAAGTATACTGTTTGCAAAAATATTTCAAAACGAAATGTCCCCTAATTAAAAATCCCCTCATTTTTGTGGGTAGTGTAAATGGAAGGATACCAGTATTTATCTTTATTATTATATTTATTATAAATATTTATTATATTATATTATTGGATTTTTCTCGGCCTAAATGTCATATCAATTAAAGGAATGAGATCACACTTGTTTACCAAAAGGGTTATTGATTCTTATTTTGATTTCTTTTTTAAACTCATCTTTGCGATCATTGTAGAGATCTTATTTACTTTGGCTGTAGTCAGTTTGTCCTTGTGTCATCACTGTGATATGTTGACTTGCCGTTCCATGTTTACTTTGTTAAAATAAAGCTGTAGCTAGTTAGAAAACAAGAACCTGAATTCTTTTCAAGCATAAGTAAACAGTTAAAGGATAGAAAGTAAAGTGAATGTCCATTTATAAACAAATCACTCTTTGGAGTTTATTTGAATTGTTCATCTCAATCACTAAAAATCAATGGCAGTGTTATGTTTCCTTCGCACTTTGATCTTTCCCCTAAATTCCATAGCTTAGTTACAGTCGGCTGCGATGAGTGATTATGTGGAAATAAGATTAGCTGGTCAACTTAAACTACCTTTTAGAGGCAAATTTGTGTGAGTGTATGGTGTAAACTTGCTTACTGTAAATAAAAATTGTTTCCTCTTTAAAAATGTACTTACCTCTTGCTTTGTTGAGGAAAAAAAATACTTTAAAGGACAACAAAAAATAGCAAATCCAGATTTAGTTAGGACAAGGTCAATTTGTTTCTCAGGACCAAGTATTGCAACAAAGACATGCCTGTCTTTGCTCTTTGCTATCACATTGTCTCATTTTGCATGTGTGCTGTTGAAAGAGGATCCGTGTGTATTGAAGCAGGACACTTGTCTGTTTTAGAGCAGACACCCAGCAAACTGGCCTCTGTCCAATTTACCCTCACTCATGTGAGCATAGTCCTAATCATTGGGACTTTTGCTCTGCTGGGATATTGACCTCCTGTTTACATATGCAGAATACATTGTGTCAGTTTAAAATATTCTTACAAATAACAACATCTATGGGATGACAAGAAAATTGCCACGTTAGATCCGCACTCATCTTTGATGTTTATTATTGACCTACTCACATTGAATGCCTAAATCGTTGATCTCTTGATATGATAATTGATCTGAATTACAGAATACATCTGTACAGTTTCTATACTTATTTTGATTGTGAAACAAAAGCAAACATTTAAGATGAGTTGATTGGTCTAGTTGACTGAATGCATTTGTAGTTTCGATTTGGGCTCCTTGTTTTTATAGCCTTGCTAGGACAGAATAATGCAAATTGAAAAAAAACCCCATGATATTGTAAATCTGTGTGCAGATGTGGCTGTTTCTGTTACTAAATGCTGGACTTCTCTTGATGTCTGTGGAGGCCCCCCTCACTGCTCTGGCATAGGCTTGAACAGGGATTTAGACCTTTGTCTCTTTGATGCTTTGATGCAGTGTCATGACGGTCTCTAGGAATATAATTCAGCTCAGTCTCACTAGTGTTTAACTTTATTTGATGAGCTGACATTGTTTATAAAATGCCTTCCAGACTTGCTGAGATGCAGATCTGTATCTGATAAATGGAAGGAGATGAGTTTAGTCTCATCAGCATTACTGTGGTAGGAAAATCCATCTGAGGTTATGATTACATGGGGAGAAAGAGTGTAGAGGAAATCTGAAGAGGACCCAGCACTGAGCCAGCTTTGATATATTTGCTTAGGAATATTTGTAAGCGAGACTAATTTTTTTCAGTAAATCTCTAAATCAGTTGAACTTATATTACAGTCGCCACATTGCATTCTCTGCATCTGTGTCTCTGGTAGGTTTGCTAAGAACCTGTCTCCAGATAAGATCAACCTCAGCACGCTGAAAGGTGAAGGGCAGTTAACCAATCTAGAGCTGGATGAAGAAGTGCTACAAAACATGCTGGATCTGCCCACGTGGCTGGCCATCAACAAAGTGTTCTGCAACAAGGCTGCTATACGGGTAAGTATAAGGAAAATATATATATATATATATATAGATAGATAGATAGATAGATAGATATGAAAATAAGTATAAATATATATACATTTTCCCACCTACAATGAGTGGAGAGGTCTGTAATTTTTATTGTTGATACACTTCAACTGTGAGAGACTAAAATAAAATCCAGAAAATCATACTGTATTATTTTTAAGTAAATTTAATTTGCATTTTATTGCTATGAAATATTTTGGGCCAATTTGATCACAGCAACAACCTGTTAGTTTCTCTCCCTCCTAGTCTACACTCCATACCTGTATTATTACACCTGTTTAAACTGGTTACCTGTATAAAAGTCACCTGTTCACGCATTCAGTTAATCCCACTCCAATCTCTCCACAATATCCAAAATCAAAGAGCTGTCCAAGGACACCAGGAACAACATTTTGGACCTGCACAAGGCAACAACTGTTGGTGCATTTTTAAACAATGGAAGAAACAATGGAATGCAACTGTCAGTTTTCCTCACTCTTGGGCTCCATGCTAGATCCCACCTTGTTTGGTAAGGATGATTTTCAGAAAGGTCAGAAATCAGCCCAGTACTACATGGGAGGACCTGGTCAATGACCTGAAGAGAGCTGGGACCACAGTTTCAATGATGACCATTAGCAACACTTGGATCATGTCATGTCATGGATTAAAATTTTGCAGACCATGCAAGGTCCCCCTGCTCACACCAGCAAATGTCTAGGTCTGTTTGAATTTCGCCAGTGACTATCTAGATTATCTAGAGGAGGCATGGGAGAAGGTCATGCGGTCATGAGAGTCCAAATAAAGCTTTTTGGTGTGAAGTCCACTTGCCATCCGTGAAGCATGGGCTGCTATGGGGGAGTTTTTTTGCAAAAGGGACAGGATGATTGCACCATATTAAAGGGAGGATGGACGGGGTCATGCATCGTGAGATTTTGTCCAACAACCTCCTTCCCTTAGTAAAAGCACTGAAGATTGGTTGTGGCTGGGTCTTCCATTGTGACAAAGATCTGAAATATACAATCAGGGCAACTAAGGAGTAGCTCTGTAAGAAGAATTTCAAGGTCCTGGAGTGGCATATCATCTGGAAGATCTGTATGGAGGAGTGGGCCAAATTCACTGCTGCAGTATGTACAATCTTAGTCAAAAACTACAGGAAACATCTAATATCTGTAATTGTATACAAAGTTCTGTGTTTCTATTGTATTAAGTACTTGTTTTCCCCACTGTATTTTTCTCATTGCTAAGACTGTATGCATCATGCTTGATTCAGTGGATTATTGTCTTGTCCAGAATGTTCTTAGTCCAACATTGCACACACATATATTTGTATAAATACATATTTAATGGTGATTTATGTTGTGTCTATGATAGTTTAGTAATATCTATCGATATGATATGATATGATTACTTTGATTACTTGATTACTTTACTATGATTACACAACAAAGTTGTGTAACTGAACAGTTTACATTAGTATGGGACTGATGACCTAGCAGTTAAGGTAGCAGGAGCAGATTATCCATGGATCAAATCCCACTTCAACCAAGCTGCCTAATTTAGGTTCTTGAGACCCTTAAACCACATTTGCTTGGAGTGTAACAGTTTGTAACAGATTATAATGAAAGCTCTTAACTTCATTTAATTGTCAGTTACTGTTACAAATGGCCATAACTATTACAGGTTTGGTCGTTTTTGACCTGCCAGACAAAAACGTTTAAGTCACAGTTTCATTCTGTGTATTTCCTTTTGTCTTTCTCACACTTCAACAACTACAAATTGGCAGCAGGTTGTGTAGGTGAGGTTTATTGTTTTTAGCCTATTTAATTTTTACTTATAAATGTACATATACACACTTAAAAAATGAGTGCACTTATACATTTACTTGTAAATGTACTTGTATAATGTACTGAGGTCAGAAACCCTGGGGTAGGCAGGGCAAATTATAATTTTACTTATTTTATTTTCTTTACTGTGCAAGAGTGGTCCCACTGGTTCTGTTTATGATTTGGTTTGATTGTTGGCCAATATGTGGTAATAAACTATTGTCTGCATGCACATTTAACAAAGTAATGTAAAAAGTTGCTTAATAATGATTAGTACCATTTGTGATTCATGTTAACATCAGTTAATTTTAAACAAAGTCAAGGTGTCTTTGATTATAGTCACATCAAATTCAGTCTGGCACACAAACAGCTTCAGACCAGTATCTGCAGCCATACCAAGTACTGGAATGGTACCAAGCAATGTCTCTGAAAGGTAATAACACAACTGTTTGTGTTCCAGATACCATGGACCAAGCTGAAAACACACCCAATATCACTGGTGAGTGCATAATTTAGCATAAAAGCTGTTTTTTGTCAATAAAGACAAAATCTTGAACTCAGATGCAGTTATGCGCTGGTCATCGTCCGCATTATGTTATGAGAAACAGGAGTGAGTGGGTTTTTGAAATGAGTGTTGATCAGACATTACTATAGTCACATTGTATTTTTAGGCTACTGTAATTCAAACCCACTTCAACTAACTTCAAGTAAACGCCGTGCAAGTGATATGTACAAACGTGAGCTAATGGGCAAGTAAACACAGGCCTATTAGTTACATTCAGGAGATGGAATTCTGCTCCTTAACCTTAACTCTCACCTCCAGGTGAAACAGGTGTCCACCAGTTTCTGGTGCTACACCATCAACTAACGAGCAAGCTAACACAGACCTATTAGTTACTTTCGACAGATGGTGGAATTCTGCTCTTTCACTTTAACAACTGAATTGTCTTTCAGTCTCTGGACAAAGTGGTGATGGAAATGAGCACCTGTGATGAGCCACGCCCTCCTAATGGACCTTCTCCCATAGCAACGGCCTCAGGTCAAAGGTCAGTTGTAGTTTAATCACGCCACCAACTTTTATTTAAACTGTCATTTATTTGTCTTCCTTTTTTGTGAGTGTCTCTCTCTCTCTCTCTCTCTCTCACTCATTCTCGCTTCTTTTCCATCGCTCACATTTTGTCTTATCCATCGTTTTCAGTGAATATGGTTTTGCAGAGAAGGTGGTCGAGGGCATCTCTCTATCCATAAACTCCATCGTGATCCGGATCAGTGCAAAGGCCTTCAATGCTTCATTTGAGGTCTCTCAGCTGCAGGTCTATAGTGTCAATACCAGCTGGGTGACCGGTGACCTGCGCTACACTCGCATACAGGACCCCGCACGTGGAGAGGTACATACCTACTCACAATCAAGAGTGTATGGCATTAGGGACATGTAAAAATAGATTGAAGTGTGTTTCTTCTTGCAGATCCTGACCTTCAAGGAGGTGAGCTGGCAGATGATCAGGATCGAGGCTGACGCCATTCAGAGCTCGGAACATGAAGTGCTGAGTGCACCTATCCGACTCATTACTAATCAGTCCAAGATCAGAGTCACACTCAAGAGGAGGGTGTGTATATATGCACGCACGCACGCACGCACACGCGCTCAGATACACACCCTTTGTATGTGCAAAGGCTGCCTTTTATATACTGCTAACTGATTCACCTCAGACTTTGTCTGTCCTTATCAATAGTATTAAAATTAAGTATTTGCACTTACAGTATATGGACAATGCTACTAAATCGTTTAAAAATCTGACCTAAACACATTTGGATATGTTTATGGGCGTTATTCTCAAAATGTCTTTATTTCTGTTGTACCACATACAAGGTATACATATCTAGTAAAAGTACAGCCAGCCTTCAGTTTGTATATTTATCTTGTTTTCAAATGATTTTCTTCTCCCAAAATGTTACCAAATGTTTTAGCTCATTTTGAGAACAGCTCTAAAAATTTAGCCAGTAGCCTACAGTTTTACTTATATTTCAGTAAAAGCAAAAATACTGCTAGTGACAATTTTTTAAATGCCACTCACTATTATGTTTACCTGACTTTGGGACACATTTGTTTAAAATGATAAAAAAAAATTAAAATAATTTATTTGTACTCACAATTTATGTGGAGTGCGGTCTCTGTTACTGTTTTAAAATGAAGGGTTGTTGATAAACAAGGCTTGGCTTATGGCCTGAGGAACTATTTGTGCATTGGAAAATTGTAATTTTTCTTGTCTTAAAATATGTCTTTATGTTGGGGTAAATGGAAATCTTTTAAATATGTACAGGCCCAGGTTTATTGACCATACTGATCCAATATCATCTTTCTGATTTGAAAGTTTACTTTTACTACTTAATATTATTATGAGTATTAAAAACTAACTGTGTTTGTCTATAGACTATATACAACTGATAAAGTGAAACTTTGACTTAATAATACAGTAATAATGTTTATCTTAAGAGAAATACTGTCATCAATATTTGTATTTCAATTTGTAATTAATTAATTCAGTTCATCAGCCATGTAGTTACTGTTGCATCTATAGTATAATGAAAGATTGAACAGGAAATAATTTGATAACACAATATATAATCATTGGCAGTACGGTGACTCGGTGGGTGGCACTGCTGCCTCATAGCAAAAACATCCTGTATGTCTGCGTGGGTTTACTCCCACAATCCGAAGACATGCATATTAATTGGTGTGTTTAAAGTGGCCCATAGTGTGTGAGTGTGTACGTGACTGTGTGTGTGTGTTTCCTATGATGGATTGGCTCTAGTGCCCAGAGTTGCCTGGTGGGCACCGGCTGGCCCACAACCCGATGTGGATTAAGCAGAAGATAATGGATGGATGGAATTATATAATAATTTATAATATAATGTAGTATATAATAAGAACTTCATTTCTTTTTAATCTCTAAAGTTAATTGAGATTTTAGTTGGATTGAGCTGTGTTTTCTATGGTTTGTATCAGATGAAGGATTGCCATGTGGTGGCATCTAAGCTAATCCTGATCCTGGATGACCTGCTGTGGGTGCTGACTGACTCACAGCTCAAAGCCATGGTGCAATACGCCAAGTCTTTAAGTGAGGCAATGGAGAAATCAGCCCTGCAAAGGAAGAGCATGGCACCTGACGCTACTCAGGTTTGTGTGTCTGTGTGCGGGTTGTGTGTGCGCGGGTTGTGTGTGCGCGGGTTGTGTGTGCGCGGGTTGTGTGTGCGCGGGTTGTGTGTGCGCGTGTTGTGTGTGCGCGTGTTGTGTGATTGCGAGTGCGTTGCGAGTGCGTTGCGAGTGCGTTGCGAGCGCGTTGCGAGCGCGTTGCGTGAGAGTGCATGCGTGCGTGTTGTTCAGTGTTTGTATTCTCTCTTTCTTTTCTTTCTCTTTTTTCATCTTATTTCTATAATGATGTCACATCCTCTGTTTGTCCACAATATTTCTTTGGTGAGTGTCTATGCACCCCATATTAGTTTTCACAGGCACATTTTGTTTTACGTTGTACGTTTATTATACTGCCAAGTGTAAATCAGACAAGGATGGGCATAAACATGGTTCCATTTGGACACTGTCTGATCACAAATATATATGATATATGTCCATAATGAATAGAGTTATTATATTTATTATTAAGGGTATAATGCTCCATAATCGATATCTTACCTTGCCAAATACAGTTGTAATGATACATGGCACAGACTCTTGTGCAGGAATTTATTATTAAATATAAAGTGGAGAAATTAACATTTTATTGTGGAGTTACAGATGAAAATGTATTTGCATAGCAAACTGGGATGGAAAACAGCAGATTAATCAGCAACTTGGATGAATCGGCGAGCAGCAAAATATGTCTGGTTCATAGTAGGGTGTGTCAACCACAGGCGAGACAACAAACCAGTATGTGTACACGATCTGTACACTATTGTTTCCCATATAGATTTGCAATATAATACAGTATAACGTTCACAATCATGTCCAAAATGTAAAATGTGCAATTTTATTTCAACATGTCATTGATTGTCATGTCATTAGACACCTACCTAAACGCTATTTATACTTAAACACCTGATAAGATTGGCCCGTGCTGGCCTAGTGTTACTGTACTGGATTATGTACAAGAAAGTCCAGGGTTTAAATCCCACCTCCGCCAAGCTACCACTGTTGGGTCTTCAAGCAAGTACCCTAATCCACAATTGCTTAGATTCGGTTGATTGCATCAGCTATAAGGTCACTCTTGCCTTACTATTATGTTGCATCTAAATGCTGTCATAGTTCTGACTGGTTTGTGGTGGGATGGTGGTCCATTCTTCTGGAGGAAAATCTTCCTTTTTTAGGGCTGGAAGTGGATTAGATCTGCTTCACATTCTGCACTGTTGGTTTTGGTTAGGCATCGGCTGCTCCTCCATCCACGCAGCAGATACAGACACAGCAGGCCTCCGCTTCAGCAGACCTAAATGCATCTATGGCTCACCTCTTCAACGCCTTCAACGTGTGTGAGACTTCACACCACCTGCAGATTACACACTTAGACCTGCACATCTGTGATGACATCCACTCGAAGGACAGAGGTACTCCACAGTAGCAAAGTTGTAAACATGCATGCATGTAATCGATCATGTTTTATGCATGTCCCTCCATTTCCCCTCTCAGGGATCAATAAGAGGATCGAAGGTGGAGCCATGCAGCTCTCTTTCAGTTCAATCACTGTAGACTACTACCCTTTCCACAGAGCAGGTACAACTGTTTTGTGTTCTGATCTCAGTATGCATGAGAGATGGGTCACTATAGTAGAAGATGGTGATCGACTCATTTTATATTCTCTGTTAGGTGAGAGCTGCCTGCACTGGATGCATTACAGTGATGCCACCAAGACCCGTGAAGGCTGGGCTCGCTCCCTGCTAGAGGAGTTCAAGTCCAACGTTGAGATGCTCAAAACCGCAGTCAGCAGCCAATCGCAGAACTCGCCTCAACATGGTGAGACTCTTACTTCTCTGCATGTCTGTTATTGCTGACATGCGCTTACCGCTGGCTTTATTAGCGCTCAGTGCAGAGCTGAATGCTGGCACTTATTATACAGGGTGAGTCAAAAGTCACAGGACACATTGCATGCTGCATCGTGGACTTTTTGCAAAGGTTGCCAAAACCATTGTTTGAGCATTCCTTGTTCATAGCAGTCTCTGAATGACCACCACGTGGCTAGTCGTTCACAGTCCCGGTTTCTCTGAACTTGGCTGTGAGGGATACAACAATGCTGTGTGAAATTATTGGTCTTTCTGGATGTCGGTTGTTGAATTCTGTGGCTTTGATACGGCAGCTGCGTTTCCCGCACATCAGAATCGTAAATTCCATCTTCAGTTACCTGTGACGAACAACAAACGTTTTGAACTTCCATTGTGGATAACTTTTGAACCGCAAGAGATATTGCAAATCTGATTGCCACTTTTACATTGGAAAAACTTGGCTTTGATCCAATATGGTGGCTTTTAAGATGGCAGCCATGTTTTGGACATAGCCTAAAAGATATTCGCCCTCATACTTTACTTTCTGGGGGTATTCAGATATGTCATTTTCCCTTTTGTTTCTGAAATAAAAGGGTGTCCTGTGATATTTGACTCACCCTATAGATCGCTTTAACTTATGCCTGTCTCAATCAAGAAACATTGCTGACAATTGGTTATTATATACAGTTGTTGTATTATATACAGTTGTAATATAATTCGCTTATTTGGACCAAAATTCCGCTTAATCGGACCAAAGAATGTGAGAGCGAATAAGAAAAAGAAGTCACAAGTCTCCACTTAGAGCGGATGCAAAGTGGGTCAGCGAGATATGGGAGGATTTTTGGGATCCCCCAGGAGAATTTATGCTTTTATCAAAAGTCAGGAAATCCGAAAAGTTGTGCTGACGAGAGCAAAACCAACGGGAGGTGACCACTCCCACCACTTTCTTGATTTTGTTCAAGTGCAGTCCGTCAAGAGAACGCGTCAGATCACACTGGATAAGAATATAAGAACTTGTTTTTTACAGTATTATGCTTTGCATGCTGAGTATCTATACATTGTGTTGTAGATCGTTTCGAAAAAC
>JAUZST010004827.1:0-16011 GCA_034779995.1 Parotocinclus haroldoi
GATTTCCTGACCTTTGATAAAAGCATAAATTCTCCCGGGGATCCCAAAAATCCTCCCATATCTCGCTGACCTGCTTTCTATCCGCTCTAAGTGGCGACTCGTGGCTTCTTTTTCTTATTCGCTTCTCACGTTCTTTGGTCTGATTAAACGCAATTTTGGTCCAAATAAGCGAATAACATTACACGTATATAATAGGATTTGTTTTGGTACTTTAGGATTCGCTCCGAATAAGCGGCTGGTCCTGTTAACCAGTGGTCCAATTAACCGGATTCGACTGTATTGATTTTAATGCTCATACTCTAAGACAAATATGCGTAATATACTCTAAGGTACCTAATATACTCTGGGATAAGATATGCATTGAATTAAGTAGACTTTTACGTACATTTTATGTATGTAGCCATAGACAAGAAATATATACCTATATATATATAATATACCTATAATAATATACCTATATAATCTTATATAACCTTATATAATCTTACTAGAAATAGAGTTTTCCACCATGGCTTGCAGCGTCCTCCATGACCTATGCAATTATAATCTAAAAGCTGCTCGAAGATCAGAGTCTGAAAGCTGTATGATGTGTAAATCTGGGCCACAGATGAAGCTTCATCCATTTCTTTGGAAGGGGGGGTTGAAAAGTTCTGCAGTCAGTCGTATCCTGTTCTGGTCTTCATACGAACATAAACAGCATTTTTAGTGTGTGTGTGTGTGTGTGTTTTCTTCCATGGGGCGGTGTTGTTAATGTGGGTATTTTTATACAGCTGGGTCAGACTGAGCCCCGGGCCATTGCTAGTCTGCACACTGCTAATGGTGTCAGGCACTACCTGCTCACATAGAAAGATGACTACTGACTGTCTCTGAGTCTCTCTCAATTTTTATACTCCATGATCAGTGACATCCAGTCTACCTACAGTTCGTAAATCTGGCATAAATATTATATATGTAAAATAGCTCAGACAGTGGTGGACAGTAACAAAGTAAATGACAGTAAACGGAGTAAACTTTGCTGAAGTGTTTTTATTTTGGGTAACTTTTTACTTTTACTTCACCTCATATCAAGGTCAACTATCTTTTTAGGTCAATATATTACGTAAATCTGTCATCCCGTTTGCCTTATGTGTGCCCAAAAAAACGTAACAAATTAAAATCAAAAGAAGCAAGCACACCATTCCGAATAAAGCCTGTAGTTTGCTTTGACTTGTTTGACTAATTAATGACATTCTGTTAAAAGATAAATGTACCAAGAGTGACACTAGACTCTTTTAAGCCAGAGCAGTGTTGCAAGGAAAAAAAATAGTATAGTAGAGCCATAATAAATCATGGTACTTTAACTTTTTTTAATCTTTAAAAAACTCAAAAGTCTCTCTGTATTTTGTGTGCAACAGAAGAACATAATGAGTCGTATTCTATGCGTAACAGTCATAATGAGGATCAATTATTTTTAGAAATCATTTACCGAAAGTGAAATCGTTCTTGTCCGTTCTGATGAGTATCGTAACTTTGGTCAGGTAAAATGTCATTGCATCAGTGATGTCTTTAATTGTTACTGCAGGTCCTTCTATGTGGGTTATTCATTTTTTCTGGTGTCTCTCTCAGGGAAAATGTAAGCTATACAATGGTTTTCATGATCACTCTGTATGGTAGATTGTTGAGAAATTGTAATTGTTCACAAATTGTCATATTGTCCATTTTTAACCACAGTCCAAATAATGAAAAATGAGAAAGTATTATTAGTAGGAGTAGTAAGAGTAGTAGTAATAGTAGTTATCAATGAAAATAATACATTATTAATCAAAATATGAATAATAAAAACTAAGGTCAAAAGCAGTCTAGGAAACAAAGAATTTTGAATAGAAATTTCGAAATAATATAAAAACCACAACTTACAAAACTATAACAAAGCACAGCTTTAGTGTGTTTCCAGAGTTGGTATTTTGCACAGTTTTTTCATATTATTATAAATTGTAATTATAACAGAAATTAATGGAAAGTACTGATCTAAACACAAATTAAAAATGGCTTTTTGCTAGCAGTTTTATAATGAGCTTTTATGTCACTTCACCATTAATCATCCGTACATGTTTATTCCTGGGTGACAACTGATAAATTGTGGCCAGTGCCCAAACAAACAAAAAAACCAAGTGCATTGCCTGTTGGATCATGCTTACCATTTTTTCCTAGTTTTCCCACCACTGAAGACTGAACTCTCGACAAAAGTCAATGCCAGAGGTGTTTTGTAAATTTATTGGCTACTAACGTCAAAGCGATGTTTGGATAAAAGAGGAGACGTGGTTTAATAAAGGAACACCTTGCTGACTATTAGCAGTGGGAACGGTTTTGGTAAGCTGGGTTTGGGTGGCATCGCGTGATACTGGAACTATTGTGCAGCCAGAGGGAAGAACAAATTCTGCCAAATGTTAACAGACCTGCAACTGTCACTGTTGGATAAGAAGAGGTTGGATGACAAAGCAAAGATCCAAACCTAAAAATCCACCTTTTATTACTTACTGCACCTGTACAAGGACTAAAAGATAAAGAATTTGCAGTCCTCCGAGTTGTACAGTATATTGATTAATATATGTTATATTTCTCAAATTTTCCATGCACACAAGATGGTCTACGAACGTTTATAGCAATAAATCGGAATTACAAGCTAAGAAAACTCGAACATTTCAGATAATGATTGGAGGCTGTGATTTCGGTTGAAATAGGTAAAATGTGTATGATATGCATCAAATATGACTGGACAGTGAACAAACATCATATCTGTGTAAATGTGTGTCATAAAATGATGTAAAAATAGTATAATGTCATAGAAACACACTACTCTGGACACAAAACAAGCTCAGCATTTTCACGTTTAAAATGCCACTAGTGATAATATGTTAAGAAATACAGCTGAAATCCAAAATGATCCAGAAGCACTGGAACGTCCCTGAGGGCTGAAAATATATTGGGATCTTTCAGTGAACTGAGGTGCAGAGGGCAAGCATCAGCGTGTCAATTGCCATGCAGGTGAATTTATTTACACCAGAATTCCTGTCTATCAGGAAGAATCTGATAAAGTGAGGAAACGCCAGAGTGAGAATTAGAGATGTTGGAGATTAACTTTCCATATTTTTAGTATATATACAAAAAAGTACATTAAAATCATCAGCTTCAGCATGTGATAATATTTACATTTAAGGCATTCAGCAGACGCCCTTATCCAGAGCGACTTACAACTCATACAGTCTTACAATCCAAGCAATGGTGGGTTAAGGGCCTTGCCTAAGGACCCAACTGTGGCAGCTTGGTAGAGTGGGAAAGCCAGTGCCTTAACCGCTAGTCTATCCTATCATTCTTTCTAAGGTCTTAACAATATACTCATGGAAAGTTAAATATACAATACACCCATGGAAAGTTTTGTATATTTCCCTTTAATGTTATGGACATAATCTCAGTAATTTAATAAGTACTGCATCTAAGTCAAGGTAAGGATGGGTTTAGAAACCTATGAAGAAATCTCTAGGCACAAGGCATCACTTATATAACCATGAAATGATTTACAGTAGCCAGTCCATTCATCAGGCAACGATCCACCCATCCAGCTCTCTTTATCATATTATATATCTAGCACAGATATATGCTGTTTAATGACGTTTAATGACCGCATTCCGTTCTCTGAAACAGGTCGTGGGCCAAATTTGTTGTTGAAGTGACATTACCATAACCACATAGTCTTTAAACTTGTCTCTCTAAACATGGATAATATAAAAGTTAAAACATGGCATCTACACAGCATCAGCAAGCCTAAAATGTTAAACATATCACTCCCTCCAGGAAATACACAACAGCTTGATTCTTCTGTTCCAAGCATACACTAGTGATCACACGCACTGTAGAACCAAAATATAATGCACATGGTGGAATAAAAACATACTTTGCTGCACTCAATCAAGAGTCAACTTCATAAATCATTTATTTCCAGAACGTGCCATGCCCCTTTTTTGCCCCTTTTAGAGATTTTGTTTACTTTAAGAAGGTAAAACCTTCTTAAAACTAGTAAGATGTCACAGTGATCAAGTCACCTGCACTCAGCACTCAGTGCTTGTGGTGTTAAACAGAGCACAAACTTTTCAATTTTATGTCTCCTAAAGGTCCTACTTATGCATGTGGTTAAGGCATAAAAGCCATTTATTTTACACAAAACTGTATCTTCCTGATTTTTATATGGGTTGAAAACATCATTACAATCATCTTTTGTCTTTAGAATCTGTTCTCCATGGAATTCTCTATGGTTGCCTTTAACACTTAATTTATGGAGATCCACAAGCAGTACCATTATGCACTGACCTACGAATAACCTCAAGCATAACTAAACTGACTAAACAGTCAAAATATTGTCCTTAAAATGCACCCTTTGTTTAATCTCATCTTCTCAGCTGCAGCAAAGCTGCTGGGAACCGGCAACAACTCACATATTTATCAGGTCAATCATAAACCAGGGAAGAATTTCTGAACAAGTCGAGCATGTCTAAGAAACCTCCTAACGCATTGCTCGCAGCGAAACATCATGTTTCCTACAGTTACTGAAGCTAAACAGAACAAAAATCCTGGACCTGGCTCTCATTAAAAACAAACAACTGGTCCTAATAACTCAGTAATCCATTACATTATTTGGAATAATTAGAACGGAAATGCTAACGTGGTTTACGGTAAATAAAACTTGAGTGGATCCCTAATGCTAATTAGTGTAATTAATTTCAAAAGTGCCCCTAAAGGAAATATGTGTTGTTTTTAGTAATCAAGAATAGATATTCTGATCATGCACATTCACCCTTATCCAAAGCGACTTACAACAGATACAGTCTTACAGTCCAAGCAGCTGTGGGTTAGGGGCCTTGCTTAAGAACCCAACAGTGGCAGCTTGACAGAGGTGGGATTTAAACCCTGGTCCATTGTCTAGTACGTTAACCACTAGGCTACCACAATCCCATATCAAATACAACAGGTTGCATTGCATTTAAGTTAAATTAATAAAATAAACCCCACACCTCTAATTTCCTGATAACCAAATTAAAGGAAAACATAGTACATTAAAATATTTGACCTGTATTGTTAGGGCTCGCGCTGTGGGCCCGTTTTTCGTTTATCGCCGCGGTATATTATTCTACCCCGTTCCCTTACTGTTTCTGTTTCTGTTTTCTCTCTACGTCATTTATGGCGCTCGTTTTGATTTACCACGGCGATATTGGTTTGTTCCTTTCATTACACACCTGTTTCTATTGTCGTTGATTACCTTTAGATTATTTAAGTCCTCCAATGGCTGTGGATCCGGGGGCGGCCTCCAGCGACCCCTCCAGCCGCGGATCCAAACGCGACCTTATTCCAGGCGCAACACAAATGTGATCGCCGGCTCGTTGTTATTGTGTCGTGTTGTTCTGCGTTCCTTTCGCCCCCCATGTGCGCGCTTTGTTTCAGTTTGGTTTGTATTTCTTTTATCAGCCGTTAGACTCACGGTTGTTAGATGCCGTTAAGAGTCGTGGCTGACCCCGGATCCGCGCCTGGAATAAGGTCGCGTTTGGACCTGCGGCTTGAGGGGTTGCGTCCCAGCGTCGCTAGAGGCCGCCCCCAGATCCACAGCCATTAGAGGTCATTATAGGATCCTCGGCCGTCAAGGGCAGTCCCGCGATCCCTGGCCATTAAAGGCCGACCGAGGATCCACGGCTTTAGAAAGCCGTCTTTTCTTTTCACCCACTTTTTGTCCTGGTATTTTCTTTTTGTTCAGGCTTTTAGTTTCTCTTTTTATTTTGGCATTTTATGCCATCGCGTGGTCCGTTGTTTTAGCAGGCTGCTTTTGTGGATTCCCGGCTCCTAGCTGTTTGTGTGGTCCCTCTGCACCTAAGGAAGTGCGCGGACCTGCGGCACCGGAACCGAGCACGGACCCCATGGCCTGCGCCCCCCAGCGGACCCTCGCGTGGGACTTTTTCATTTACGTTTCGCCTGACCTCCCTTTTTGTTAATAAATGTCCTTTGGTTATGTTCTCTTGTGGTCTGTCTGTGGATACTGCATCCAATTTGAAACCCGGTAGGGATCCTGGGAATTTGGCGAGACCAGGAATGGGATCCGGGATGCCCTATCGTAACATGTATAAGATACATGCTAAGCTAATGACCAAATATCCCCTAATTTTTGTGAGTAGTATAGTTCATTTGCAGATACTCAACAGGCTAGTGTAAAACGTGCTCATATACTTATATAAAAAAAAACATATTACTCATGTAATTATTTATATGTGGATAATTTGCGATCACAAAAATCAAGCCGTTTATAATAAAATTACACTGAGATACTGAAATCAAATGTCTGTAAGCGTAGTAGAACTGTGAACCTTGTGGTCAAACTGTGAAAGTTCACATTCAAACTGTCAAGCAATTTACAGCTTTACTATGACATTTCACAGTACATTTTTTCTGGGTTTAAGAACTTAGATGATGTTACTAAATCACCTAAAATCTACAAACTGCATACTATACAACTATCAAATAAGTATTTGTACTATTAGTATTGGTATACACTGGCATTTAGGATTTAGTACTATTTTGTACATTTGTCTGCGGTTTGGGATACAGCCAGTGTTTCAAGCACCTCTGTGAATCAGCATGAACAAGGTTTGATGAATTAGGTGCTTTTTAAAAAGGGCTGATAAGAGGAAACAATGTAAAGTAGTAATTGTTTCACGTTTTATCCGATGCCAAATCAGGCTGGAAGGCACTTAATTTAATACATTACTTTGATACTGGAATCAAAACATATTTACCTGGGACAGAACTAGTTTATTAGAAGCTCGCTAGCCAGTTACCGTAAGATGTATAAAAGAATGGTTTTTAATCATAGATTTTGAAATGTCACAACTACAAATAATTCAGAAACAATATGATAATGTAAGTAGAGGCCAAGACACTACATTTAATTCGCTTACAGGGAGAGCACCAAAAGTCTGAGACCACTAGTGAGAATGGTTTAGCATTTTATTAATTACACATTATTCAAATTGTCATTGATTATCAAATAATCATTTCATGCTCCATATTATCCCAGCATGCCTTTCACAATATTTCAAAGACGATCTAGTGATGCTACCTTTTGTCTTACCCCAGAAATGTTTAAAGGAGTTCAAGTCAAGAGATATTAGTAATAAACGAAACCTGCACTCTTAACTTCATATACTAATATACTAAATATATATACTAAATAACGCATACTATATACTACAAGCAAACCACTGACACTAACGTTAATTTAATATACTACTTATAACAGTTCTTTTCAGATTGGGACACAGCCAAAATTTTGAATGCTCTGATAACATTTCAATAAACACCTCGCTAAAACCTGCCAAATGCTGCCAATGTAAATCTACTTTGGCAGGTTGAGCCAAATAATTGTACTGGTAGCAAAACTTAGGGCATAGTTTCAAATGAAATATCCCCTAATTAAAGGTCCCCTAGTTTTGGTGAGCAGTGGACATCGCTGAAAAAGTCCCAATGCTAATCATCCAAAGGTAACGTGGTTTATTATGCTTTATGTAGGTGCTAAGTTAAACTAGTTCATTCATTTTAAGCCTTGTAAACATTTTCACCGTCTAAGTAAATACCCCCATACACACCGACCCACTCAATCTGACTAGATCCCTGGCCAAACAAGAGGCTAAAGACAACCCCGGGCTGAACTTTAACCTCAATGGGACAACAGTTGTGCTATGACACATCTTTTCGTGTGTGCATTCACACACACACTGAGGTTATGACCTCGCACACTGACCCTGTTCTCCCCTCGCACCGGCCTCTGAGTCAGCAAGGAGGAGAAGCCAACAATGATCAGATTAGGAAAGGAGGAACTGAAAGAGGGGGAGGATAGGTTCAGTCTGACACCAGGAACATGTGAGGAACAAGCAGGCAACCAAGGAAAAGTATGCACAGAAAAAAAAAAAAAACACATCAGTGGAATTTTATTTATCAGCTCTTCTGGCTCAGAGGTACGAGTCACCTGCAGGAGACAGCGCTTCCTGAGGACCAGTTCAAACACCGTAAGCATGTAACATGACGCTTGAATATTGCTGTTACAGGGTTTTGCGATGAACAGGCATGATGTTAAAGGTGCACCGCTGCCTGCAACCATTGAATTCTCAGATATTCTCCAGATTCTCCCATTCTTTCATCGAGTCATACTTCACTATACTGCTCACAAAAATTAGAAATCTACCCCAAGTTTTGTGAGCACTATAGTTTAATTCCATTTCCTGGTAGTGAGGATAATCCTATTCAAATCAAGAAACGTGTTAGATCTGAAATGACTTTACTTCTAAAGGTGGCGTTTGATTTTCTTAATTTACACGCGTTTTATTCTTATTATTAATTACATTCCATGGTAGCAAAGTCATGAGAATGTAGCTTAGCAGATATTCAGTTATTTTAGTGTTAACCATGACCCTATTTCAAAATGCTACAACATTTGAAGTGGTAAGCTTCTATCAAAATAATTAACTCTTTAGGAATTGAAACGAGAGGCCTCCACCGTTTAACGACCGCATTACGTTCTGTGAAACGGGTTGTTGATCGAAATCGTTGTCCCAAGATGTTACCATAGCAACAAAGTTAAAACGCTGCTTTAATGTAAATATAAAGGGGATTTTCACATAATAACTGGGCACAAAACTTTAAAGATCACACACTGTAGAATCAAAATATGACTAATAGACTGCTAAAAAAAATTAGGGCGCACTTCAAAATGTGATCTCCCCTGATGAGTTATCCCCTAATTTTTGTGAGCAGTGTATATAACAATATAGAACAATGGAATCTAAACTTAAGTAAGCACACCTCGCTGGCTGCACACAACCAAGAAAGAATGAGTCCACCTGAAGAAACACTATTTTCCAGAATAAGCAATATGATCTTTTCCTGCTAGCAAAGCAGTAGAGAGGCTCTATATGACAAACATATTTAGGAAAGTAAAGTCTTCTGTTTTTCATAAATTTGCTATTTGATCGATTTCCCACTATCTATGAAGCGTAATAAAGGATTTAGAGTAAGAAAGGTCTATGCTTGACCTTCCCTAGTGTCTGTTTTTTTCGACATAAGATCAGCAGGTATGTGACACCCAGCGTTTTCTGACCCATTCACTTTTCCTCCTTCACATTCACTACATGTCAGTGACATCCACTGTACATATCAACTCTTCATTCATTCTCTCGTTCTCTTTCTCATTACATATAAGCTCCCACGTTCCCTTTTAAACTGAGCATGGGCTACAGCATCACACTAAAATGAGGCGCTTTCATAACCATTCACCCACAGGATATCCTTTTGGACACCCTGCATGTTTTCAGACCCTCCTGCTCATCGACCCACACGCACTTACTCACACTCATACATAGTCATATATGCAGAGAGTGAAACGCAGGCCATGATATAGATTCTCAGTTATCACTCTTTGGTAAGGGTCCTGGATTGTGGCTTCCAAAAACACAACCTAAGCCTATCAGGATGCAGGATTGTTAGTCTACAGGATGTGCTTTTGTATTTTGTATATATATTTTGTATGTATCGTGTACATTTGTGTAAGCACAAATATTTTTTTAGAATTCTATCAGCTAGATCAGCTGGATTTCTTGCAAAAATAAATACGTTGCCAATTTGCACAGCACTGCGTTTAATGCAAATCTAACTGACATGCAGTGAATCCCTAACTGACGTTGTGCAGCAAAATGTTTTATGTGATTGTAAATGAAAATGTTAACACAACCTCTGCAGGAAAGCAAATTCAACATGACTGAAAGCGGTAATGGACGCTTAAAAAAAAAGTCAGGAGTTCTGAATACTTACAGGAACAACAGGATATGCTTGTATTTTCACATTGTATTTAAGTTTGGTCCCTTAAAAAGTCCAAAAAATAGATACATGAAAATGTAAAAGATATATCATTTAATTCATATACACGATGCACGTCACTTCAGATGAGACTTTGTTTTGTTCAACAATAATTTGCAGGTTCAAAATAAAATTTGAATTGCATTTTGGAAGCAATAGTAGGCACGGCGGGAAAATGTGTTAAAAATGATCAGATAAAATCATCAAACGTCTCACTGCAATATTTCGTTTTTTTTTGTTCTGAAACCTAAACTGAAACCTCGTCCACTGAGCAGTGCTGCATGCATTCAAAATCTCCTTTAAAAACCTCTGATACAGAGATAATAGACACTCAGTGTAGCCCACGCATCTCTGTGTGTCTGTCGCATGTTCGTGTAATTACTGCTTAGATAGGACGAAAGATAAGACGTATAAGAGGAGCCGCTCGTCCATATACATAAGATATATCAATACAAACGTAAATACAGACGTATACAACATTCGTGCTTCCCTGCTTAAAATAACCTCCAGTCACTGATATGATCTGGATTTACATATGACTTTGTGTGTTTTAAAAACCTCTTCTGCATTTACACAACTGGAAAAACCAGATACAATTAACATCTGCATATTTCTATTGTGATTATGGTGTTGCAAAGCAGTAGAAAGATACCCTGAGGTAAAATATGCCTTTAAAAATGTTAAATACAAAGCTAATAATTTGCGTGTAGCCCACATATATTCTAGAGAGCTTGTTCTATTCACACCAATATTAAAACTGGTATGAACTGCTGTGATGGATAAACTCCTGCCTCGGTTAAGTTTAACGTTAATTAGCACGACTAATCATAACTTTTATAGAATGTAAAAAATCGGAACTGAAAGTTTCTTGCACGTATTCCAATGTTAAAGGAATCTGTTCTTTCAGTTGAGGCACGTGGATTTAATTTTAAAATAATTCCCAGCTTCTTATTTTGTATTTGAATTTGTGATCTTGATCTCACGCACTTAAATAAACTTAAGCTAAAACTGAAAAAGACATTTCACTTACTGTTTAAATGAAGATCGAGATTGCACTTTAACTTGCATAACTCTCCTTTTTGTCGTTCTTCTCCTTTATTACCATGTTTCTTGTTTTTACCCACAGCTAACAGGATAGCTTTCTACGGATGGCGTTCTTAAGCTGTAGGCTATTTGTGCTTGCATGAGGCAAAGGCAGAAATGAGAAAGAAACATTACTTCGGTGAGTTGCTCTGGATTAAGGCATCTGCTAAATGTTGAAAATGTAAATGTGAAAGTTATTTGCCACTTACAAAGTCACAATAACCTTTTTAACTGAAGTTGAAGTTTGTTTGATTTGGTTAAAGAGCAGCGTATTTCAGCAATTCCGTATTTAAGGACCCACATTTTTGGAATAGCAAGAATGCTGTTAACATTATTGTTACTACTGTTATCAATAACATTATTTGGGTGGCAAACTAAATAATTGGCATCGCTCCAGCTTCCTTAAAAGACATATTTATCTGTGGTGGGCCGTCCACTTAATTTGCAGTTTCATATTCTTCCGCCTGGACGCAGATTTGGTCTCTATGGTAAAAAGTAACAGATGAAAGAGGCCCTAGGACTAATCTATTTGTGACATGTATTTTTTATTACATTTAACATGAATTATATTGTGTTTTTTCATGACGTAACTGATGGTCTGTTTTCGTCTTGTGTTATATGTTTGGTATACATGGCTGAAAATAAATCACACCTTTCAGGACAATAAAGGGACTGAACCATTAAAGTTGTAAGATTTCAGATATACCACAATGCCACATTCCAGTATGACTTGAATCACAAAACAGCCAGAACTGCACCCGACAGGCCAGATTCTTTCACAAACATTACCTATGGTAGATTCTCGATCTACTCAAGAGTCTGAAAGACTAAAAATAAACATTTATTGTGAACGGGCCATATTTGGCCCACAATACACAGTCATTGCCATAACTGACCCATAAGTGTCTGAGCTGAACCATAGTTGGTCCACGTCTTGTTGGTACCTGGGTAAAATCATGACATGAATAGAATACTTTTGCAAGATGTAAAGAATTTGAAATATAAGTTATGTACCTTTAACTGTATTACATTGTTTTGCACTTTGTGTTCTGTGTTGCACCGTTCTCCTGGAGGAACGCTATTTCGTTTCAATATGTACTTGTGCGTAGCTGAAATGACTCTGATATAAAACTACGTGCAAATTACAAAAGTTTCTTTTCATACATGGTTGCATCATCTGTCACTTTTGAACTGGCTGAATTCAAACATGTTTTCTATAACACTCATCAAGTCACCAAGCCACAAATTTGAGGGGCTTGAGGTGTCCAGGGAAAGCAGCAGATCCCATTGAGAACTTGTGGAGTTTTTGGAACAGCAGGTGAAAAACTAAGATAGACAGCTTTAGACTAGCTGTATTGAGCAAGCAGTTCGTTCTAGAGTGGCTAAAATTGACCACAAGTGTCACGAGACACTGGTGAAATTATCTTCTGTCATGACTATTGACTAATTAAAGAAATATGAAGAAAAAAACCTGCTTTTGGTCTGGTGACATATTGTTGTCTAAACATTGTGTCAGATATATTATTGAATCTAATAAATATACAATGATTATAAATGAATTACTATATACCTTAAATATTTGTATATTAATTCTACTGTCCCGGTCAAATTCTATAAATGCACACAAGAATACTTTTCCCAGTAATAATATTAATAATTATAGCTTTTTTGTTGTTGACTCACATCCTGTCACCTTTGTACACTAATTTCAAGACCATATATTGCAGGGCAACTTGGAGCAATTAGAAACACACACACACACACAAACACACACACACACACAAATACACAACTTTCACGTCTAACTTTAGAAGTGCTCCTTATAGTTATAATAAAGTGAAAGCCTGTTCTGAGAAAATGTTCTCTGATGCCGGGCTCAACTTCCCTCACACGCAGACACGCACACACAGCTCAGTTAAGGCACTCCAAGGAGACGTTTACAAATTCTGCTCACCTTCCACCTCCACTGAGGTCGACTCATGCTCCCATCTCTGGACTTTTGAAGAACGTTTAGCTCCAGTCCTCGCTGTTCCTTCAGCTTGACTTTACAGCTTAATCCAGGCTCTGCATTGCTTCTGCAGCCACCTCGGTTCAGATCAGCATGGAAAGAAAGGAAAAGAGGAGTGTATTGAATGCTCCCAATGTCGAGAAGATCCCAACTCTTTTCCACACTCCCTCGCCTGGTGTTAGACCCCCCTCTCATTCCCCCTTCTGTGCTCCCCTCCCTCTCTCTCTCTTCTCTCTTCCTCTCTCTCTCGCTCTCTCTGCAGGCTTCTAAGCCAGTGAACCATCTCTGTCCAAAGTCTAACTGCTTGTGTTCAGTGTGTGCACAGAACAATCAAAACAGGAGTGTTTTTAGACTGGTTGGTTTACATGTGGACGGGTAGCTAGACAAGTATAAGCACTTGCTCCTTAGTGCCTGCCTTTGTGTTTTCAGTCAGTTTACTGTCAGATTAAAACAAAAACACAGAGGCATTCGTAGTTGCCTTCAGCAACATTTCGTAAAACAGTCCACTCTTTCACTCCAGTCATCTCTTTTCCCCTGTTTTATCGGACGACAAACGAAGACCCCCCTTTTCCCAAAACCACATCCTTGTGACAGCTGCATCATCCTCATCGGCAGATTAAACAGTGATGTGGTTAAGAGGAAATCTCATAATCTCTTCACATATCTTCCTAGTGCAGAACACATAATCCCCTCACACACAGCATCACATCCATAGAATAATCCTAACAATGCTGGGAATTTTTCACAGCTCTTAATCCGTCCATCTTTTTGTCCGGTCTGCTCAAGGAGAGAACCTTATAAGGAAGTTCTAGCAGGGAAGGAAGGAGTTCCACCTCCACCAGGGGGCACTGACAGAGACCCAGGAGGTTATCACAGCCATGTGCACGATCTGCTAATCTGTACTGTGAATGAAGTTAAGTACATAATATTGGAAAAGACTAAATGCTAACCAGTACTTAATTAGTGATAGATCAATCAATCAATTAACCTTTATTCTTGGAATATGCTTACAATTTACAGTGTAACCACGATGATACAGAAGTAAGGGATTGACGAAAGCAATACATGCAAAAACAAAAGAATGTTCGAGTAAAAAGACCAAAATGGGATGAATACGTAAACTACAAATTATGCCCTCAGTTATGGGAGTTATAAAATCAAACAAAATAAATAACAATAAAATAAAGTAAAATTAAATAAACATAACGCCTGTGTCTTGGTGAAAATGAGCAGGAACAGTGTTACATGACGAGAAGCTTATTTGCCTCCTTCATGGACTGAACTCTATATTGTTCAATTACCATCCATACATTTGAAGTAAAATACATTTCAAATCAACTGGAAAATGAAAAGGTCTGAACTCGCTGTATCTTATTCCTATTCAAAACACTCATACACCAATACGTGTGTGTACAGAATGTATAGGTTGCGTTTGTACAACACTTAATCTATATGAACTACTTATTTAATAGCTGCATCGATTTCTAAATTGGCATCTTACCAAGGATTGCATTCGATGTAAGATGATGCATCTTCACATTTATGTAAACTCTACTGATACAACTAAAGTAACCCAACAGGGGTAGCTTGGTAGAGATGGGATTTGAACCCTGGACCTTCTGGCCCATAGTCCAGTACCGTAACTGCTAAAACATCCAAACAAAATTCCACTTCACTTGTGTTTTGTTGTTTTATAAATGTTTGTATAAATTTTGATTACCAGTCTAATTTGGAAGCAGAAGACATGTAAGTGGGTTGGGGAGACGCTTCAAAATATTCTTATCTAGATTAAAAACAGGCGGGGACTGTAATACACAAAATGGTCAGGTGCTTTTCAGCAGTCTGACAAATATGAAAACCTGATAATGGGTTAAACCAAATTCCACTTTCTGTCCTTATCTCTTATGTCAGTATAGAACACGTAGAAAAGCTTAAAAGCTTGTTTGTGCAAAACCGCAGAGGTTTAAACTTATTCTAGCAGTTAAGGTACTGGGTTCAAATCCCACCTTTGCCAAGCTGCCACAGTTGGGTCCTTAAGCAAGGCCCTTAACCCGCCTTGAATTGTAAGACTGTATGAGTTGTAAGATGTAAGTTGCTCTGGTTAAGGGTGTCTGCTAAACGCCGCGAATGTAAATGTCTGACAAAAACTAGTCAAAAACAAGTGACCCTTTGTGACAGAAAAGAGAATCGCAGTCTTCAAACATAGAAAAAAAAAGCACACTTTCATCTTTTGTTTATGGTTTTGTTTCAATATTATAAGAGATGCAAAGATAGTAATTCATCTATTGTACAGTACACTACTGTACTAAATGTTTCCATAGCGTTTTAATTAATAGTATTGTTTCAAATCAAACACTATATCCAAACGTTAAACGGCGCAAATAATATTGACTAAATTAAGAAACTTTACAAACCTATTCAAGAGCAACCTACTTTCAGTTCAAAAGTCTTTCAATGGCACCATGATACTTTTAACCGTAATAACATTTTCAGGTGCACACATGCCTTAAAACAACAGTTTAGTCTAACTTTGGTCTGCCAGTGTTACTTAGCAGCGATTATATTAAGCCGGTGTCATGAAACACAGCTAGCTTGAGATAATGTATTGTTTACTGAAGTAAGCCAGAGTTGATCGCTTAGCTTGCTTTGTGAAACCCGCCAGTCCCCCTCGCCGTAGCTGCCGCTCAGCTGGATGATAAGATGTATGCTGAATGGTTCAGCCCGGACTTATCCGGCAAGCTGAATCCATGACCTCGTGAAGGCCAGTTTATGTAACAGCACCTCGTGTGTTTGACGTTTGAGTTATCTCAGTGCTCTCTGATGCCTGTTCCAGAAATCCCTTGGTCTAATACATCCAGCAGCATCAACACACACACACACTCTCACACACACACACTCTCACACACACACACTCTCACACACACACACTCACACACACACACTCTCACACACACACACTCTCACACACACACACTCTCACACACACACACTCTCAC